>JAULKM010038305.1:0-13316 GCA_032355605.1 Rubia tinctorum
CATTCACTCTTGATTCGTTTTGAGTGTTCGAGTAACCAATTTTATAGTACTCGCAACGTAGAATCCAAAAATGTCATTCACTGAACCCAATTAATTTTGGGTATTATTCAAAACTAAGCCCAAAAGTTGACGAAATCATCTTTTATTATATCATATTTTCCAACACGAGAAGTACCTGATACCCAAGGATCCGTAGCACTACCTTTCAATCGAGCAACACAAACGAACGTCAGATATAAGACATGACTTTAAGAAACTTCACTAACACAAAGGACCAATTCGCATGAAACCAAACACTAGTTGAACCAAATTAACAAAAAGAACTACTACGGTTCTAAGCACTAATTTAAAATGGAAAAAAAATCTAACGGTTTGAAATCTCCTTTATCTATTAGGGTTCATTAGGGTTTTAATTGAAAATTAGGGTTTTTTATTTATAAAATTCATTTGTACAACATCCTTTGAAGCCTTAAAGATATAAGTTATGTTTGACAGACCAATGTCGACTTCATATTGGGCTCCTATTCATATCATCAGCCAACTACGAGACCAACATCGGCTCTCTCTTTACATTATCATCCGAAAAGAAACCGACATGAACTCGATATTAGCAGTATGTTTATACAACCCATCAACTTGAATCAAGATTCGGTTACGGACACCTAAGCGATGGGTGACCGATATCAGTTTTCTTATTATATTAAAACAAACAACGAATGTGGATTACATAAAGTTGGACATTATATACCTCACTGGCAATTTTCTTTTAACAAATCAATGGTCATTTATAAATTGAGTCACTATATATAAACTCTAATAAATAGGGTTTAATATTTTGTAATCAATGGTCAACCCTTAACCGGCCCTAAATATAACAAACAAACAAAAACTAAGTTTTGACTTTAGATAAATAATGGTCAACTGTTAATCATGTGTATAAAGTTATATATATTTCTACATAGAAACACTAATAGCTAGGGTTTGAGTTTAAGTAATCAACGGTCAACCTTTAATCGTCCATATACTCTACAAGAGACAACACCTATTACCTCGGATCAACAATGGGTTTTACCTCAGTTTTTAGCCATAAAAAAACCGAGGTAAATGTAGGTGTAGTAAAAAGTGTATTTTTTACTTCGGTCCCACCCTCTTAGAGAAACCAATGTGTAAAAACCAAAAATTGTGTTAGAATCTACAATCTTGCATTTCGTCCTGTCCAACCCTCTTGGAGGGACCAGTGTGTAAAAAGTAAAAAGTTCATAGATTGTGGTAAAATCGATTACTATCGAACCAGACATTAATAAAGTTCATAGAAAATAATAAAATTCAATAAATATTTGTAATATATTTTAAAGCATTATTAAGGTCAATTATATTCATTTTTTTTCATACAGAGGCCCATTTGCTCAGCTAGTGGGTTGAAATGGTGAGATTCAAAATCAGACTTATCGATGTCGGTCATATGTCGGTCAAATCGATGAAGGTGCGACGTCGTACTAGTCGAGCAGATTTCTCAAGGATTTGTTTTTTGGAAAACTACTGAAGGTCGTTAGATTTCTTTCAGTTTTGTTTTTTTCACATACATTGTTATGTATATGTGTGGGGTTTTCCCCCAATTCTAGAACTCTCCATTGATGAAAGAGGGTGATATTTCTAGGATGATGGGGGATGAATCTAGACTACCTTCTAGAAGGCTCTTAGCATTTACAATGGTTGTTGGGGAGATGGAAGAGAATTCTAGAGCCTGTTTGGTTCACCTATAAATAGAGGTATTGGAGAAAAGTTCATCATTCAATATCATCCACTCCAATCCATAACCACTTAATTCATGTTGGTGTCACACTTGTCTTTATTTTTCATTTTTCACCATCATCACAAAAAGAGGGAAATATGAATTTTTCTTTCAATATGGTGTGGATATGGTATAGTTTTTCACTTGATTATGTGTTTTTCCAGTTGCTGTCTCTGATGCATGCAAAATCAGTCTTCAATCACTTGTCATTTGGTTTATGCGAATGGTGTGCGACGTTGCTAGCATCTCGATTTATCCATTAGTTAAACCGATGTCCTAACGACGTTGTATTTAGGCAAGAATGTCTACGTTGCATATCTTTCTACGACAAATTTTCTGCATCGGTCTGTATATTGGTCAAAATGACTAACCGACGATGTTGCTGGTACATGTGGACATAACCACTGGTTCAGACCAACATGTTCTTGTGACCCATGGCCAACGTCTCAAATTATTTTCATAAGGCTATATATTTTTCTCTAAACATTGTCAATATACATGCAATAATAATGACTGGTAAAGGATCCTTTAATAGCCTCTTCTTCCAGGTATTTTACCATTTTACATATATATTTTCTAAAACATACGTACACTTTGTCAAAATAATTTTTTTAATACAGTTCTCCGCACAACGGAGAAACCCTGAACCTGTGGTGTTCGAGCTTGAGAATCATACAATGGCAGAGGATATCCCACATTTCCACTGCACCTTGAAGTAGAAGAACTTTGGGGAAAACCCAACTTTGGTAAGGACTAAAACTAGCCAATGAATAAAAGTATGAAATTATTTGATTTTCAATTAATACTTATTGTTTTTAGTTGATTAATAAATATATATTCATAATGATGTTTTTCCTAAATTAGTATATTCTGAGGGAAATTGTACCACTTCTCCCCAATGAGAAGACCCTCATTGTGCTTAGGTGCTACGGGAGAGAGTGGCGTATAAACTACTAGGGCCAAAGGAAGATCAAAACCCGGTCCCCAAAGGATTTCGCCGAGTTCCTTTGCGGCAATAACTGGAAGATTGGTGAAACCTTATTATTTGAGGTGATAGAAGTTGGGAGGCCGATTGTCTTCAAGGGTATCATCACTGGGGGATTGAGTTCATTTTAGCGTCTATTCTGATATTGAAACTAAGATAATTATTATTAATATTCGAAGTTTTATATACTAATTTGTAATGATTTTTGAGGATTTTTTGGGTATTTTAATAATTACTATTTTAAAAATAATTTTACTATCTAATTTGAACAATATGTAATTGACTATTTGTGAGATTTGATCTGTGCATGATTTTTAAAACCACTTCCAACCGTATGATTCAACACCATTTCCTACAGTTTTTTAATTCAAAAACATTCAACGAATACTTCTGTAGACCGAAATCAATTGTTTTCATAAAGTAAACTAGCTGCCCTTCTACATTCCCAAAAACTCAAACTCATCATGGGAAGTTGAGAGGAAAGAGAAACGCCAGACCGGAGACAAGCGTACCGCCCCAACTTTCTTTTTTAATTTCCTTTGTTTTTGTACCTTCAAAATCTTTACTTGTTAGTTATTGTTTTCCCTGTTACTCTACCATTTTCAATCGCAACATAACATTACTTACCTTAATAATTTTTAAAATAATACTTCATAATTTTTCGAAGTCAATGCTTCTCAACTTTTTAATCTGAAAGTTCTATCTTTACTTATCTACGACGTCGGTGGTCCATCGCACGCTATGTCATTGAAAACGAAATAATACGTGACTTTGGCAACCATTCTAATTCATCACATGCGACGTCGCAGGCTATTCGTTAAGGTTATTTACTTCATTTCTTGCCCCTTTTACTTCAGTTAGTATAATAACCAAGGTAAAAAATCTATTATTTTCCTCGGTTATTTTTTAAGCTAGGTAACAAATAAGGCAAAATACTCAAATGGCCCTATTATTTAACAAAAGTGCCAATACAACCCTGTAAGATCTAAAAGTGCTATTATAACTCTATGTTTTGCATCTGATGTTCCGATATAACCTTTTGACACTATTCCAGCATTGACCCATTATTTGCCGGCGTTGACCAAATTATAAAAGACCAAAATACCCTTAGTTTTAAACCTAAAATTGTAAAGACAATAATGCCCTACATTTTTCTTCTTCTTCATCTCCAACTGGTTTTGGTTTTCAATATGCGCCACCCCTGCTCCACCGTGCGCTGCCGCTGCACCGTCGTGCGCCGCCATTATCAAGACAACCAAAACCATGGAGAAAAACAAAACAAAAATCCTCTTCCTCGAGGTTGCCACTCTAATCTGTCGATCTCTGCATCTCAGGCGAATTCTGGACATGCTGCCGGTCTATCTCCACCACCTCCGCTGCCAGCTCCACCCAATCTCCACCAGCCCTCGCCAATCATCACCATCACCTTGCTGCCAATCTTACCAATCTCCACCACTCCACGCTTTCAATTTGCCTTCCCCAACCCCATGTTCAAACCAACCAAAATCCTTCACCAAAGAGGCTTTCGTATCTCCTTCGTATACTCATGGCCATCAAAATCCATCACTAAAGAATCCTTGAGTTGCAGATTTGGCCATTAGTTTCACCTTCGTAAAATGTAAGCCTCGGCATTTGCACACAACATCTATAGTAAGAGGAGTTGAGCAATGCTGCGGTGGAAAAAAGTGGAAAAAAGGCCGCGAGTAGATTTAGGGTTCCACCGAGCCACAATCTCAGCCCTTTTCCTCCATCTCGTTGACGGCGGTGCCTCCGCAACCCCTATCTTAGAAGAGCCCTTATTTCTGCCCATTCCTTCACCATCGTTGACTACGACACCTCCGCAACCAATCTCTGGCGAGCCACTATCTCCACTCCATTTCATCACAGCCGGTGATGGTGGCGCCTCTGCACCCCTGTCTCCGGTGAACCACTATCTTGACAAAGTAGTGGCGACGACATTTTTCCGAGCTCCCCCAATTTCTAGCCCCCCAATTTCGCAACCCCTCATCTTAACGAAGAAGATATAATAGCATCAGACGATTTCTCATCCGATGAGATCTCTGACAAGAACATGAAAGCCATTTGCAGAATTCCCCATTTAAAAAATTCTATTGAACAAAATGGAAGGGTTTTCATCATTCTTTGAATCACAGTCGATGGTGAAAAGCCGATGGGCTTAGTAATAGCCACGAATCTGGGATGGAAGAAGAGCTTTCAGTGCCAAGTTTTCGGAGTTCGAAGAGGAAAAATTGAGGGAAAAAGGATAAAGAAAAACAAAATTTCAAGTATAAATGGAGTAAAAAAGAGGTTAAAGCATAACAAAAAAAAAAGGATAAATTAGAAAAGAATTAAGGGTAAAATAGTTAATTCCTAAAATTCTAGTCAAATTATGGTCTCCAGGGTTATATTAGCACTTTAGATCAAATATTAGGGTTTTAATTGCACTTTTAGATTTTACAGGGTCATATTGGCACCGACAAAGTCTAGTAAAAAATACAATTTTATGAACTTCACTAAGACAAGTGATTAATTTGCATGAACCCAAGCACTAATTGCACTAAAATTAACACGAAGAATCCTAACGGTTCTAAGCACTAATCTTAAATGGACTTACCTAACGGTTTAAGCAAAGAGAATAAACTCAAAATATGAATTTATGATGTATATGTGATTAATAAATTCTTCCAAAGCCTCCCCCATTTATAGGTAGGAGTTCTGCCAACATAAATTCATAAAGAAGACAGGATTTGGTAATTCCCATTAGAAACTGAATGGCTTATGACAGCTTATAAAAGCTAAAACTATGTAAAACAAAAATACCTAAGTTAACCTAATTGAGGGCCAAATTTATCCAAATTAATAAATCCAAATATTTTTTGAATTCTTGAACGAATCTGCTTATCTAAAATTACTAAATCTAATTCTGATCAAATCAAAATTGAATATTCTAAACCCTAAAATAAAGGCATGGCCAAAATTAACTCTTCAAACGCCAACATGGCCAAGTTAATGAGCCTTATTATAAAATAAAATAATTTACAATAATCACATTACCTCACAAAAAATATAGTGGGAAAAATAGTATAGTGTTCTTCTTGATGTCTTCACTATTTCAAACTCTTAAACAATTAATCCAAGACATTTTCAATTTATTCTTCAATTCTTCATCGTAAAACTGATCAATCAAAACATTCAACACTACATTTTTAAGCTTCATTCTTGCCCTAGTCACAGGACCCGCCATGTCACTTAGAGGATCTCGAACATAACCTTTAAATGTCTGGTTTAGCTTTTGTATGCCTTCATCTATGGAGGTAGCCTTGAAATCCATATCACACTAATAACTAGAGTTTGGCTTTAAGTTATCAACGGTCAACCCTTAATCGGCCATATATATAGACACTAATAACTAGGGTTTGACTTTAAGTATTCAACTGTCAACCCTTAATCAATCATATGTATATAAACACCAATAAATATGGTTTGACTTTACCAAATTAATGGTTGACTCTTAATCGTATGTGCAAAGTCATATGTATATATATACATATATATATATATATACAAACACAAATAACTAGGTTTTGACTTTAAATAATCAACAGTCAACTCTTAATCATCCCTACATATATAAACATCAATGACTAGGGTTCGACTTTATAAAATTAATAGTCAATCCTTAATTTGCCCTATTATATACATACACTAATAAATATAGTTTGATTTTACGTAATCAACGATCAACCCATAATGAGACTTCAATATTTAAACTAAAATAACTATGATTTTTTATGGTAGATACAGTCGAATTTTAAACATTGTTTTTATTTTTTCCCTCATGCAGTTAGTGCATGTTATGATTATATTTCGTGCAAATTAATTGCAGATTGTGTGCATAATTTTTGCTCATGAGATGTTCTTTTGATTATGTCACCAACACAAGCTCGGTGATTTGGTCAGTTTTCCAGGTCTTGAAATCTAACCTAGCCCGATAATAGTTAAATTTTATAAAATTGCAAATGAGGCTCTAGCCTATTAGGGTTTACACTAAAAATTTGATTATTATTTTTTAATTGGGGAACTGGTGAGCATATTTATTGTAGTTTTGAGTAGATTTTACACAAAATTATCTCCTCATAATCTGTTGTATACCTGATTAGCCTCATAATCGCATACCCAAAACCACTTGGTATATCAAGAACATTCTTCATTAAAGAATCCTTGTTTCCGTACTCCATCATCATCAACATCGAAGCTGCAATCAGGTTTGAAGAAAGAACATAGTTATCAATGAATGTATCCATTAGGCAAAGACAACCACCCAACTGCCCCAAAACCCACTCATATTATCGTGCATAATTAAGCTATCGTATAACTCCATACTCATTAGATCTAAGATAAATGGCAGCTATTGAGCCGTTGCTCATGAACCAAATTCATAAAACACTTGGTAAAAAGTACAGCAAGGGCACCATTTTTAAATGAGTTAGTATCCGACAAAACATGGTAGGGGAAATCAGGGAGCTTTCTTCAAGTATTGTTTTTCAAACAATAAAAATTTTAATTTCACAAAAGTGAGTATTTTTGTTGAAAATGAGGAGGAACAATATTTGTGTGATTCACTAACCTGACCACATTGTAGTCTTTCTCAAATGGTTGTATCTAAATCCATATTGAAAGTTTCTCGCGGTGTTTGGTACACATAATCCCCAAAATCCGATGACATGTTCCTATTTGGAGTTTGAGATACCTGGTAGGATTCTTGAATCTAAAAGATTCCATATAATTAACGTGTCCTTCATTAAGTTGATACAAACTAGGTCGTTGCAGGAGCCAACAATATTTCTTTAAGGATTGATTTGCATGAATATGTTTTCAAGGATTTTAAGAATATGGGGTAGTATGTAAAAGGTGTAAATAAATATATTTTTTTCATAAAAGTATGATTTAATGAGTTCTTTAACTCTTTATTATTCCTGGTATTAAAATTTTGATATTTTAAAAGTCAGTGAATTTGTGAATAGATTTTGTGCACATCATGTGCATATCTTGTGCATGAGGGTATGCGAATAATCTTTAAAAATATTTCTTGAAGTGTTTTTATCATAAAAAGTCAAAGCATACAAGGGTTTTGGTAGTTCAATGTTATCCCAATGTTTTAAATAAGAACACCGCTCAACGCGTGGTTGAACCCCGCTAGTTCAATGTTAAATTTTATTTGGTTATCAAACATACTATTCCAAAGCTTACTTTCCAGGTAGCATGTCTAAATAAATTAAGTTTTTCAACTTCATTTTCCCAATTTCTAACATGCAACCTTTTGTTATTAATCATGAGACCACTTTATCAATTTTAAACTATATATCATAGAATTCTATCTTAATAATTTCCCTTTCTGTTGAATTGTTTTTTATCTTCTGAATCTCCCCATTCAAATCGAGAGGCTTTAGTATTGGTTCCTAAGAGCGGCGTGTCTACTAGTTTCGCCATAGAGACTTATCTTAAAATTATAATGAACTATTAAAATTTTTGACATTGAATAAAATAAATGCATTATACAATGTACTTTTTAAAGAAAATGCTTACATCTCTCAATAAAAATCCAATAAAAGAACAAGTTGAGAATTCATTTTTTTTTAATTTTTAGGGTTTGAATTGAAATAATTCTCTTTACTATACATTATAGACTCACTTGTGTTAATTCATAGAGCTGCTTAATTGTTTTTTGAATCTCATATTTGGAAACCAAGGAGGCTGAAATCGAGATGCTCTAATATTGCTTCCTTGGAGTACCGTTGAGGTATACCAATTTAACCATAAAGAATAGCTTGAAATTATAAGAATGCATGATTATTAAAATCCTTGAGATTGAATAACTAAATCAAGTAATACATAATTTTGTATTAGAAAAAGTTTACATCACTGTATAAAAATTCATTTAATGATTGATGTGAGAGTTTATTACTTTTATTTAACATTTGAACTTATTCATTTTTTTTTCTATCTATTAATGACTCAGTTACATTACTTTATTGAATCGTTTTTTTAATCACATTTTAGAATGCAAGAAGACTTGAACAGATGCTCTAGCACCGCTTCCAAAGAGAAGCGTGTCTATCAATTTAACTATAGCAGCTTGTCTTGCACATAATTATAATCTATGATTATAAAATCCCTGTGATTGAATAACTAAGTGCAACATACTATATATTATTAGTGTTGCTAGATAAAAATCCATTTTAAGAACTAGTTTAGAACTCTTATTTTCTTTTCGTTTTTGAAATGGTTTAACTTCATTACAAAAACAGCAGCATTAATCCATACACGATGTCCTTCTTTTCCTCCTTATTTTCTATCATAACATAAACTATACACAATTCTCATTTAATTTTTCATCCAAGCCCTATACACAATGGATTCTATGATCTTGTATTCTGTATCTATATTTAGTCCTTCGTGTCCAAAGCCCTTATTATTTCTCAGCTTCCAGATGCAATATATTGGTTTAGTTATTGCAAACTTCATTAGTTGTGATTTCAAGCCCTTGCCTTGGCCTCTTCTTATCATCCATCTTTTCTCCTCCTTCCATCTCCGCGGTTCTCTGTCTACACATTTATTCTCAACAGCTACCCATATATCTTTCGTCCTGTTGCAGCCAAAGATTTGGTGGTTTATGCTTTCCCCCAAATCACATAATTGTCATTTATTATCCACTGCTATTCTAATATCCCTTAACTTGTCCTTTGTTAGTAATCTGTTTTGGCAGCACATCCACAGATTAAACTTTTCCCTGGGCCTTGCTTGATTATCAAAAAAACAATTTGCTTCATTGCATATGCTTTTGTTCCCCATGTACCTCCCTATACATTATCGTTACACTAAAATTTACCCCTCATTTTTCTGTATTCATCTTTCCATCTCAGGATTTTTGTTAAGCATCTTCCCAGATTTTTCAACACCCATAAACAGGAACTGGGAAAACTTACATCCATGACATCCCCCTTTTTATGTAGTAATAATTGATCTAGTATATCAAAAAACATTCGACTTTCTTGCATAGGAACAGGAACTTAGAAACCTAACTCCATGATATCCCCCTCTTTTATGTAGTAAGAGTGGATTCATTTTATCCCTAAACTGTCCACTCTCCTACACAAATTGCATAGTATTTTAAACATATTTTCTTCATTCCATTCAACGAAGGCTATAATATTCAATCCACCCTCATTCTTTGGTGAACATATCTTTTCTCATGCCACCAAAGGCTTTCTTGTAATTACTCTCCTCCACTACACAAGAAAAACCTACACATAGCTTCTATATGACTTCAAATTGTTTTTGGTGCAGGAAAGCTTTGCATCCAATAGTTTGGAATATAAAACAACAAACTCCTTATCAATTGGAGCCTTTTTGCATAGCTAAGAAACCCTAAACTCAAATGCTTCAATCTATCCCTCATTTTTAAATTAACGGCAAACACCTAATTGCAGTAAGTTTTCTACTAGCCATGGTACACCCAGGGAGTTCACCTTCTTCAAACCCGATCAACCTCAATACATCATTTCTCTATCCTTCATCACACCCCCCCCAAAATACACTTTGCACTTTGCTTGATTTACCTTTAAACCCGTTGATTTGGTGAATTTCGGAAAGGTATCCATTAAAACCTGCACTGATCTTCCATCACCCTTTGACAACGACAAAAGAACATAAAAAAGGTTAAATTCACCAACTTCAATTTATCACATCTGGAATGGTACTAAAAATCCCGATTTCCATCTAAACTCCTCAGGCATCCGCACATATAATCCATGACTATAACAAACAGTGGGTGCCAGAAGATCCCCTTGTTTCAGGCCCTTTTTTCCCTGGATGAACTTTGCAATACTGCCAGTAATCACATATTTATGAGATATTGATGATACACATTTCATTATCCACTCTATAAACTGAACTGGCAATCCAAGTTCTTTCATAATATTTTCCAATGCTAGCCACTTCACTGTGGCATATGCTATTTGCAAGTCCATTTGAACCATAAATCTTGAACCAACACTTTTTTATTGTAACCCCTTATCAGCTCATAAGCAAGCATAACATGGTCATGCATGTCAGGAATTAAAATGGCCTGACTCTCAAGACTATCTCTGTAATTACAACACTCAGCCTGGAGGTTAGTATTTTAGACACAAATTTTTTCAGAGTCGTGCAACATAATATAGGCCTCAATTCAATCATGTTTCTTGTAACCTGATGTTTAGGAATGAGGGTTAAAAGAGTGGTGTTCATCACTCTATATAGTCAGACTTTTTCAAAGAGACCCTCCATTACATTTATCATATCCTTTTGACTACATTCCAATTTGTTCTGAAAAACTTAGAACTATAGCCATCCGGGCTGGGTGCTTTTTATCACAAATTCCCCTTAAAGCCTCCCACATCTCTTTATCAGTCAATTGCTATCCGTTTATTCCTCCCACCAGCACTTAATTTGGGTCCTGATCTCATCACTTGTACATCTATATTCTCCAATTTTGTCAAATTCTGCCTTATCATATCAGCATAGAAGTTGATTGCCTCTAGTTCCATGTATTTTTGGTCTATGATCATGGTTCCATCCTTCCTTTCCACCCTACTCAAACTTTCCATCTTGTTTTTTTACTTTTATTGATGCATGTAAATGGGAGTTATATCCATCACCTAACCTTAACCATTCTATTTGGATTTTTGTCTTCTTGTTTTTTTATCAAGCTCACTCCATTTCATCACCTCCTTTGTACATCTAATCACCTTCATTAATTTCTCCCGATCCATCCTCTATTTTCTTTGTTCGTGCAATGTTCCTATTGGTTTTTACTAAAATTCTCCATTTTCAGTTACGGTACCTGATACTCTCTTTGTGTATTAGAGTAGTATAGGTTTTAGCCTCGTCAGGTTTTCCAAGTACAATACGTAGATCCACCCTCCGCTTCCTGCTACCAATTCACCCTAATTTCCTTTTGTATTTCTGCATCCTCCTGAAATATATTTAGTAGTTTAACCTACTCCTTCCCCCTTTGTTTCTCTTCGTGAATATGAATTCTTAACATTGCATGGTCTGATACCCCTGCCTCTATCACTTTCACTCTTGCTTCTGGATACTTTTGAAACCATGCTAAGTTCCCTATGGCTCTATCAATCCTTTAATATATAGGGTTTCCTACTTGCTTATTGGACCATGTGAAGAAATCCTCAGTACTATCACATTCAAAGAGACATGCCCTGCTTATCATTTGCTCCAAGTCCCAATATTCATTGGCCAATAAACAATTTCACCTAATTTGTCCTACACAAACAAGACATATGATTACACTCACCCATAAAAAACCATGGTTCCCCTTGAATATGACTTTGTAATTGCTTAATTTTATTTCCAGGTTTTTTCTCTAATTTATCTATTTGCTACATATATAGATGTGAACCAGTGTAGGAAATTCCTTCTTGAATCATAAACCCCCACATGTAGCATTTGGCCACTTGCATTCTTCTTCCTCCGCTCCAGTTTTTCACCACCCCACATAATCCAAATTCTACCATTTGGATGTGCTTCATAGTTATCCAAAAAGTCCCACTTTCTCCCCATTGTGCTTTTCACACTAACCTCTTTCTCTTTTATTTTACTCTGGTTTCAATTAATACAACCATAGATAATTTAAACCAGTTGAGACAAGCTGTTGAGACATGAGCCAATCTCATTGTTCATGGCTGTTTTATTTAGCTCCCTAACAATCCAAGTGATTATTATGGAGATTTTCCATAAAAGCAAGTAGGATCTTTCTAAACCCTCATACTCCCTGGTACATCCCTTGATCTACTTCCCGCTTTCACATTTTGTTCTCCCATGTAACAGTTTTCCACTCCTCCCCTCCCCTGTTTTTCGCTTTTACCAAGCTCCATTCCTTCTCCTTATCTTCTTGCATTTATTTTTCTTCCTCATTTTCCCCATTCTTTTATAGTTGTCTCCTGTATTTCTTGTTTCCTCTCCACTTGTTTAACTTGCCATTTCCGATTGCCTTCCTCACATTGTTTTACTCCTTACATTCATGCCCTCAGTTGGCATTTCTTACGGTATAATGGTCTCCATTCTAATTATACTGCTTGCTTAAACTTCTTTCTCTCAACATCCTTGACATTTACACATTCAAGTATTTCTTAAGAAATGTCAATCTCAATCAGCATCCTTGCATTCATTAGTGAACATTTGACTTCCCAAAGAACTACCTAGTTTCCCCAAGCTTCTCGATCCCCATAAGATCGATGACAAGTTGGAAACTTTAGCCAAATTGGAAATGTTCTTACTATATCATCCTTCATCGAAGACTTTTGTTTCCAAACATGTAGGAACATAGCCCTATTTTATATTTTATTTGGTCCTGTCCTTAGAACTCATCCTTTTCCTCCATTGACCTGAATCTTGTTGGAAAGAAAAAGCTCTGATACCACTTTGTTGGAAGGAAATAGGTCTAATGCTACTTTGTTGGGAGGAAGCTTTAAATGGTTG
>JAULKM010038323.1:0-13315 GCA_032355605.1 Rubia tinctorum
ATTATATTGTAAAAATATAAAATGTGTGAAAGAAAAAGAAAATGATGTGGGGAGAATGATGATGTGAAATTGAGTTATGATTGTGGAGTTAAATTAGAGAAGAGAGTTTTGGTTAGTGTAGTTGATGAGAGATTGTGATTATTATTTAAAAATTGAAAAAGTGAGAGTTATGGTGAGTAATGATGAGTTATGATTGTAGATGCTCTAAGGAATCCATGATGAGAGTACTAGTTCATAGTTGTGACACATGTATAGAGATTATTGAGAGTTTTATAATGTTTTTGAACTACATAATAGAATAGATGAATTAGAATTAGGTTTAAAAAGGAAAACTTCTTTTGATTAGCTTTTGTACATATTTTTTTTTCATATCTGATTCTATTGTGTATTCCGTTTGTACTCACTATATATATGAAAACACAAAAGTACAATTATTTGTGAATTTTACATTCTATCATGGTGTCCTGCAGGTCTCTCTAAAAATTCCTAGCTTTTATCTCTCTTTTCCCCAAACTACAAATCTTTAATTTTCAGTCCATTCTCCGACCGGTTGCCGCCCACCGTCGCCGCCAACTCTGTCTTCCTCCGCCGTTTAGATCGGTCATCTCCGTCTGTCCGTGTGCCTAAATTTTTCTTCACTTGTTCGATCTGTCGTCTTTCCTCTACAACAAGAAAAATTCTTCTCCGTGTGGTGTTGCAGTCGTCTCCGTCCACCGCTATCGCTTTCGTCCATTACAATTCAGCCTTCTTCATCAGCGCCACGTCTTCTCCATACCGGTGTCATCTTCTTCCAGCGTGTTTTCTTCAGAACGACGAGCGCGTGAGCCGCACTCGCCATCCAATCAGCCCGACCATGGATCTCCGTGCATCGATCCAGTCAGCGCGTGTGAAACACGCATCTCGCGAGTTGAAGATTTTTTTCGTAAGTTGAAGATTTTTTCGCGAGTTGAAGTTGTTTCTCGCTAGTTTTTTCATCCCACTCAGCATCTTGGTCAACGTCCAGTCAGCGCTTAGTCAATGCCTGGTCAGCTGAGACTATATATATATATATATGAAGAAGATTAATTTCTCTTGTATTATGGCTCGTTTTGATCAACCACGGTGTCAATGGTGTTATGATCTGGGTCATGTTGATTTTTCCAGTTCTAAACTTCACGATGAATGGTACCAATTGCAGTGTCAGTGGTGCAAGAAATTTGGTCATGTTGCTTCCACTTCTTCTCAGTCCACTATTGAACGTGTGACTCCTTATTCTGGTAACCATCGTATTTTTGTTGGAATTGGTTTTGCTATTAACATTACCCATGTTGGTCATTTCCGGGTCTCTGATTCATTATCCTTGTCTGATGTTTTGGTTGTTCCTCGTATTACTAAAAATTTGTTGTCTATTAGTAAGTTGACTCGAGATATGAATGTTTTTATTTGTTTCGTCGATTCATTTTTCACTATTTCGAACAATGTTACTAGAGATTTTATTGGTAAAGATCATTTTGATAGTAGCTCATATGTTTTGGATTATGATTTTACATTCTATCATTACGTAGCAACTTCATGCACTTCTTCAATCCCAGTAAAATTATTTAATTAATTTGTACTAAATTTGTAGTCCCATTAAAATTGTTCTATCTTAACTATTTTGTAATGGTTTTAGATTTATGACATGACTCATTCACTAAAAATAATATGATAATAATAATGAAACTGATAAAGTGCGTACTTACTCAAAAAATACGTTTTAAAAATTTTTATGTCAAATTGTGTTGAATTTATTGGTAGTTTATTTTTTAAAAAAAAGAATAACTCTCAAAATAATGTTGTACTCGTAACATTTTTTACTTTTAAACTTATTATTCAAAACAAAGTTTTGGGAAAGACGATTTTTTCCATAAATTTATGAAAAGATTGGGTTTAATTAGTATAATAAAAGGTAAAAAGTCTTTGTTGCAATATTAAAGTTTTATTATGCAACGTATAGTAGTAATAAATTTTATAACCCGGTTCATGCAACCCAAAAATTTTATCTTTATTTCTTCTAATTTACACTTAAAACCTTGGTCTTTCCATGACTTATGGAAAGACCGTCTTTCAAGAGACGGACTCATTATTCAATCAATGACAATTAAGAATCCAAATAAACAATTTATTGTTTACATTTTTATTTCAGTGCTAAGGTAAATTTAGTTTGTTAATGTTGAATTTAATTTACTAATCCTGAAATACGATAAAATTAATCCCAATTTGACATGGCTTAAATGTTAAAAAAGAATAATCGGAAGAGATTTTTTTTCTTTGATTTTCTTCGATATACTTTTAAAAAGATGTTATTTGTTAATACTTTTTTGTTTTGTTATTTATGACACACTTATTATAAATGAATGTTTTTTTTTATTTGGCACTCTTTCCATTTTTGACAAGATTTTTCAATTTCATTCATTCATTCTACTTTTTTACTTTTTAAATTTAATTTTATATATTCATTTTTTTCAACTAAATCCAAACAGGTAAACCTAGGGTGCCATAAATAGAAAAATGGAGTAGGGAGTACACAAATTATCAGGTCCAGTTCTTAACACAGTGAAATTTAGAGTAGTTTAGTAAATTGTAAGGAGGATTTGGAGTTTGGCATTTTAAGATGCCCCTTAAGTGGGAGAATGATAATGGTGATGGACAACAGATGTGTTCTAAAAAGTGAGTGGGTATGAAAGTGGGTCCCACAGTGATTATGATGATATATCATGCCATCGTCCGATCTTTGGATGAACGGCCAGGATCATCCGCTGGTTATTTAGATTTATAACCATGACTTTAAATTGAAAGTGTCAATATAACCTTGCAATTTCAGAAAGTGCAAAAATAACCCTAACTTATTATTGTATGTGTCAATCTAACCCTAACTTTTGAAAAAAATTGTGCCGATATACCCAAATTCTATCTTTCTGACGTTGACTGTGTAAATTCGGCGAAGAGAAAAATAAAATGACTAAAATACCCTTGAACTAAAATCAAAAATAATTTTGGTCGAAATACCCCCTCCGACTTATACTGGGTTATTTCAACACGTAGTCAATAAAGTCAGGATTAAATCTTCACTTCTGATATAAAGACAGGGTTATTTCAGCACATATTCAATAAAGTCAGGGTTATATATGCACTTCCAATATGAAGACGGAGTTATTTCAGCACATAGTTAAGAAAATGAAGACGTGTTTTTCCCCTTCTTCACTTCTCACCAAACCCAACTCGTGACATCTCCCTGTTTTAGTCGCTGCCATCGCTGGAAGCTTCCCATGTATTTCGTAATGGGCTACCTCATAGTATAATTAAGGGTCGTTGCTTCCCCTATAATTAAGGTCTGCTAGTTCCTCTGTCAATTTCAGCACCTCATAGTACTTCCCCTGTACTTTTTAAAAATTGAAATAGCCCTGCTTGAACTATTGTGTAAGGGCACTTCACACATTTTGAAGAGATTGTAATGATGAAATCACAACAAAAACAACATCAATTTCAATTTCAATCCATTCCCAATTTTCTAAAAAAAATATTGCCCCAAATCCGACCTAGAGTTCACATATAACAAAGATTTTTTTTGCGTGCGGCGGAGAATCGAAGCAGGGCCTCCGGATGTGGTATTCAAGGAGGAAGAAACGAGGGAGCTTCGACGGCGGTCAGGCGGAGGAGAAATGGGAAGAGGAGAAATTCAGAGGAGAAGCGGTCGGGCGACGCCTAGATTTCTGTGCTTCGGGCTGAAGAAAACATGAGGAAGGGTGGAGCGGGAAGAAAGTCCGGGGAAAAATAGAAAATGCACGAGGAAAATAGGAGAAAAGGAGAAATAAATTAAGGGCCAAGAACGTCATTTCATATATTGTGACTTTATCCTTTTTAAAAAATAAGGGCAAAATGGTATTTTCACCTTATTCCGACAGTAAACTAGTTGACTAAAAAGTCAACGTGGTCAAGGGTTATTTTATCACTTTCTGATATTGCAGGGTTATATTGGCACTTGCAGCCTAAAGTTAGGGTCATTTTAGCACTTAGACTTTTTTTAAATTCAAGGGTAAAATTGTCTTTTATATAAAATCCAGCCATAAATCAGTTGACTAAAAAGTCAAAGGAGTCAGGGGTTATTTTATAATTTTTTGAAATTACAGGGTTATATTGGTACTTTCAGTCTAAACTCAAGGTCATTTTAGCACTTAACTCTTCATTTTTCCCGGTGACCGATGATTTGTGGGACTGCCCGTTCTAACAAGAAGCGCGGGAAAAGGGAAGAGGGGTAGTTTGGTGAAGCAGAAAAGAGGGATCACGTCTTTTGAGTCATCGATTTATTGTTTTTGAATGTGTGGTGGGACCGAGGCGTCCTTTTTTGGCTTTACAAGGCACAGCATTTTAGTTTGAAGTTGGAGAAAATTAAAATCAAACAACCCACCCTTCAATTTAATGTTTTTTCATTGTCGGATTCTTCACTCTCTTTATAAAAATATCACCCATGGCCATAGGAGTAGCTGTTCTCTTGTCCTTTTGGTTGGTTTATATTAAATTCTTTTACTCAATTCCTCCGTACCAACTCTATTTGCACAGTAATTACTATTACGCTATTCAAGAAATATATTTGATCGTTAATATATTTACTTACGTATAATAACGTCAAATAAAAAGTTAGTATTTAAAAACTACTCTCTCCGTCCCAGATAGAGTTGCAATGTTGTTTTTTGCATGTCGTTCAAGAGACATCTTTGCATGTTAATATATTTACCTACGTATAATAATGACAAATAAAACGTTGATATTGTTGGAACCAAATTTCTGGGCAAGATTCCGGTGGGCTCAGACCACCGTTTGCGCCGAAATAAGGGAGCGTTGACTTCGTCTTCACGAACACTATAATGTAGTATACTCATACATTAAACTCGGGTTTCATTTGAATGAAAAATGATGACTCAAAATTGATTACTTAAAATAGCAATAATTTGGGGTTTGTACCACATTGGAAATTAGAAGGTTCCGTTAGTATCCATTTGCCTATAAAAAGTTTGTCCCACATTGGAAATGAGAATGAGCTGTGAGTACCATTTGCCTATAAAATGCCGTCTCCAGTCTCATTCTAAGGCACACCAAAAAATACAATCCTTCTCTCCTTTCTTACTTCATATTCGTCTATTTTCCTTCTTTGTGTTCTTTAAGTCTTTGAGTCCGAGAGTAATTCATTGAATTGGTTCGTTGATTTCTACTGTCGAGTTGTGAGGAGTAGAAAGTGTAGCAGTTGTATCTAGGGATTTGGAACACCATTGAGCTGCCACACACTACGGGGCATTTTCGGAATTAAGGACATAGATATCAATCTCGTCTCTGCATTGATTTCAACATTCGTCTCTGTTGGTATAATTCTCTACTCTTTTTTCGTTTACTTAATTCTGTTATTTATTTTATATCTAATTGTTTAGCTAATCGGATTTTAGCTTCTTACAATCTTAATTTAGAAAACAAATTTTACCTATAATCATTATAACTGAACAATCTAATATTGTGAAATTGATAGTAATAGAATTAGCAGTACAAATTTATCTTTGTCGGTTAGTCGGTATAAAACAAGAATTTATGATTTTTAAAAAAATTAAATCCATCAATATTTCTTACAAAAGGAGAACGTATTAATTAAATAGATTTGGATGTGAAAATATTATATTTGATATATTCTATATGACAAAACCATATAGAGAGGATTCTGTAATAACGTAGTAATCGATAGCAATAAATTTGGTAAAACATTCTAATTAGTAGAAATTAATTTAGTAACGTTCTAATTAATTCAGAAATTTGTAACATTCTTTCATTTAATGACAATTAATTTGGTCAATTTTTCAAAATAAACCGATCATTTACGACTCTAATTAAAGAGTAATTAGTAACATTTTAATTAATTTCAAATCTTAAGTTTAAAAAATTGAAAGTTGAAATTAATTATGAATTTTTTAATGATTTTTGAAATAAGGACAATTAATTAGGATTAATTATTTCTAGAATACTGGATTTTTTTGGACATTGAACATTTGTATTCCAAAATTAAGTAATTTTTTTAGAAAAAAGATTTTAAAGCAACTTTTACTGAATAACCAACAAAAATTCTGTCTAAGGAGGCTGGCGTTTTTAAGGAGACACTATGTCCCACCACGAGCCTTTCCTAGGAATTTTCAGAAAATTCTATGAAAGTGTTTTAAATATGTTATAAAACCATTAATAATTTGTTTAATTGTTTTGAAAACAGATTTGTGAAAAATGGCAAATAAGAATGTTAATACTGAAAACTTTGGTGAGTCGACGCCCCAAATTTAGTTTGGGAGTGGTCTACCACCAGTTGATTTGCCAGCGGGCCAACCCCCGGTAGTTCAGCTCAAGGTTGTCAGATCTATAGTGGAGAAAGGGGTTCATCAAATCAGGCACGTGATGCCGACATTGCCAAATGCTCAACATGCCAAAATTTTGCCTGACAAGTTTGATGGAATGAGATTCAAAACGTGGAGTCAAAAGATGCAATTCTTCTTGGCCACGCTAAATCTGGACAAGTACCTCCGAAGGACACACCTATAATTTCTCTAGATAACACTGATGTGTACGCTCAGGGAAGCCTTAACAATTGGATTCAAGGGGACTATATGTGCAAGGGTTACATAACAGTCGAATGATTGACTCGTTGTACAATGTGTACATTACTGAGAAAACGAGTAAAGATCTGTGGCCGGTCTTGCACAAGAAATATATCTAAAGATACGGGTACAAAGAAGCATGCAGTGTCAAAATTTCTGAACTACAAAATGCTAGACTCAAGGCCGATCATGGAGCAAGTGGAAGAGTTGCAACTTATCACCCATTAGGTTATTGCTGAAGGCATGAAAATCCGTGAAACCTTTCAAGTAGGTGCCTTAATTGAGAAGCTTCCTCCAAAGTGGGATAACTTTAAGCATTATCTGTTGCACAAAAAGAAGGAAATGAAAGTCGAGGACTTAATTGTCAAGCTTCGATTTGAGTCAACCAACCGAAAATGCCGATGGGGGTACAGGCTGAGCAGAAAGTAAATCTGGCAGAGCATAAGGGGAAGAAAAGAAAGTTTCAACCCCAAAACTCGAGCAACTTCAGGAAGTAACCCGCCAAGAAATTCAGTGGAAAATGCCACAAGTGTCACAAGATTGGGCACAAGGCTGACAAATGTCGCAGCAAGGTCGACTTTGAAAGGGAAAGACTGTAGCCAACCTAATTGAATGTCAACTCTCAGATTTAGATATGTGTGTTGTGATGACTGAAGTAAACCTGGTTGGAAGTAATCCAAAGGAGTAGTGCTATGATACAGGTGCCACCAGACAAATATGCTCAGATAAGATATGTTCACAACATATCAGAAGAGCAATACTGAAGAGAAAATCTTCATGGGAAACTCCGCCACTTCAACAGTTGAAGGTCAAGGGAAGATCGTGCTGAAAATGACTTCCGAAAAGGAGCTGACACTAAAAAATGTCCATTCGCAAGAATATGATCTCAGGAATTCTACTCTCCAGAATGGGTTTATGATCAATCTTGTGTCTGACAAGTTAGTCGTCTCTAAGAATGGGGTGCATGTGGGAAAGGGGTATGTAAAGGATGGACTGGTCAAAATTAATGTAATGACAGTCATCCCAAAAACTGATGTACATGATTTTTCAATGAATAAGAATAATATTTTTGCTTATGTCGTTGAGTCTTTTAACATTTGGCATGAAAGATTGAGACATGTGACTAATAGACTAATGAGCATGAACATGATTCCAAAATGCAAAATAAGTAAAGAAAAATGTGAAGTTTGCGTACAGGCAAAACTCACGAAAACTCCAACCACACATGTGGAGAGGACAACCAAACCTCTAGGCTTAATTAACACAAATCTATGTGGTTTAAAGTTTGTGCAAACTAGAGTCGGTAAAAAGTATTTTGTGACTTTCATAGACTAGCACAAGATATTTTTTATGTGTATCTATTACACAACAAAGACAAAACTTTGGAGAAGTTCAAAGAATACAAGTTGGAAGTTGAGAACCAACTTAGTAAAAAAATTAAAATTTTCCGAAGTGATAGGAGAGATGAGTATAATGAACCATTCAATGCATTCTGTAGAGAACATTGTATTGTTCATCAAACTACCGCTCCCTACCCACCCGAATCTAACGGAGTTGCCGAACGAAAGAACCAAAATCTCAAAGAGATGATGAATGCAATGTTTGCAAGAATCTGGGTTATCCTAGAACATGTGGGGGAGGCTATACTAACCTCTAACTACATTCTCAACAAGATACCACATGAGGTGACTGGAAAAGACGCCTTATGAGTTATGGAAGGTAATGTACCTTCGTAAAAATACCTGAAAGTGTGGGGGTGCCTAGCAAAAGTGACAGTACCACCTCCTAAAAAACTCACAATTGGACCTAAAATCTTTGACTGTATTTTCATCGGGTATGCGCACAATAGTACCAGATATACACGCAAATACAGTAATGGAATCAAGAAATGCATCCTTCTTCAACAATGTGTTCCCGTGTTAAGGAAGAAGTTAGTCATAAACAGACTCGTGAAGAAGGAGAAGCAAGTACTTCTAGTCAACAAACAAAAGAGGGCAGTGATGAACCTAGACGTAGCAAGAGAGCTAGAAAGGATAAATAATTGGGTCCTGATTATGAAATGGCTTATCTATTAGAAAATTATCATAGAACATATAAGGAAGTCATGTCTACACCGAAATGCATCTTCATGGAAGGAAGCGGTGAACAACAAAATTGACTCCATTATGCAAAACCATACATGAGAGTTAATGAATTTGCCATCAGGTTCAACAGTTTCGGGAGCAAGTGTATTTTCAAAAGAAAATACAAAATAGATGGCTCAATAGAGAAGTGCAAGGCTAGGCTTGTGGTGCAGGGATTTAGGCAAAAAAGGCTTGGATTTCTTTGACACATATTCTCCGGTTATGGGAATAACTTCAATTAGAATACTAATAGCAATCGTGGTTATACGCAATTTAGAAATACATCAAATAGATGTAAAAACAAATTTTCTAAATGGAGAGCTTGAAGAAGAAATTTATATGAAATAACTTGAGGGTTATGTCGTCTCTCGACAAGAACACAAAGTGTATAGACTTGTGAAATCCCTACATGGGCTAAAACAAGAACCTAAACAGTGACACAAAAAATTTAACAATGTAATGATGTCAAATGGTTTCAAAATAAACGAGTGTGACAAGTGCATCTTTGTCAAAGATACTCCAAATGGATACATTTTGTTGTGCATATATGTGGATGGCATACTCGTCATAGGTAGGAATAAAGACATGATCAAACAAACCAAGAACTTGCTTAGAGGAAAGTTTGACATGAAAGACTTGAGATTACCATATGTGATCTCAGTGATAAAAATCTTTAGACACTTTGAAGGAATAGTTTTGTCACAAGGATATTACTCTGAGAAAGTACTTGATATATTTAAGAACTATTCAAGTGGGATAGATAAAAGTCCCGAGGACCCTCATATCAAGATGATGAAAAACTCAGGTAATGGGATATTACAATTGGAATATGCCGAGTGATCGGGAGTCTTATGTATTAGACAAATTGTACAAGACCCGATTTAGCACACGTTGTTAACGTATTGAGTAGTTATACAAGCAATTTAGGACACAGTCACTGGAAAGTACTAACTAGAGTTTTGAACTATTTGAGACATACTCGAAGTTATGGGTTGCATCATAGACGATATCCATTCGTTCTAGAAGGTTATAGAATTGCTAACTGGAAATCAGATTAAAAAAGACAAAATCCACAAGTGGGTATATATTTACGCTTGGTGGTGCTGCCGTATCATGGAAATCCTTGAAACAAACGTTGTTTTCCAGGTCCACGATGGAATATGAGTTCATTGATTTAGGTAAAGCAGATGAAGAAGCAGAATGGCTTCGGAACTTTATGGAGAACATTCCACTATGAGAAAAACCAGTGCCAACATTAAGTGTACAAAGTGATAGTCAATTGGATATACTCCGGGCATTGAGTTTCATATACAATGGTAAATCTCTTCACATAAGAAAAAGACATAAAACCATAAGACAATTGATCTCAATGGGTGTGATATCAATGGATTACATAAAATCGAGAGACAACCTAGCAAATCCATTTACTGAAGGTTTTTCAAGAGATCAAGTTGTTAAGTAATCTAGAGGAATGAGTTTAAAACCTATGACTACATAGGATGCTTGATGGTAACCCTACCTAAGTGATTGGAGATCCCAAGAAACAGGTTCAAGAGGCAAACAAAATCAAGTTGAATCAATGAAAGCACTTTGAGATTTCAATCTCTTCCCAGTTCCCAGGATGACAGAAGTGCTACCCGTGCAAGTTAAGGTTAAGCTTGGCTTTTAATGATTCCATAGCTTTGAAATAAAGTGGGGTATGGCATGATACCCTTTATGGTCAATAACCTTATGAGTGTGAAATGTGACCGTTTCCAGGAGAGTTAAGAGAGGTTGAATTCTCCAAGTCCACTCATGAATAACCGGGGATGTTCAAGGCCAAAATGAACACAGTCAGAGAACCTAATTATGTGAGAAGAGGAAATTGTGTGATAGTCACTGTCTAGATTTACACAAAAGCCCAGGTGGTTCAAGACATCATGTTCACTATATGGTCGAGTAAATCTGATAACTATTCACTATGGGTGTATCAAAGCTAAGAAAAGTTACCTTTCAAAATACAGTGATTCTTCGTTCTTACTCTCAAAAGTCCGCCTATCTAGAACACACATGTGTAATGAGAGTCATTTCTATTCACGTGGGGGATTGTTGGAACCAAATTTTTCGAGCAAGATTCCGGTGGGCTCAGGCCATCGTTTGCGCCAGAATAAGAGAGCGTTGACTTCGTTTTAGCGACTACTATAATGTACTATACTCATACATTAAATTTGGGTTCTATTTGAATGAGAAATGAGGGCTCAAAATTGATTACTTAAAGAGTAATAATTTGGGTTTGTATCACATTGGAAATGAGAAGGTTCCATTAGTATCCATTTGCCTATAAATTTTTTCCCACATTGGAAATGTGAATGAGTTGTGAGTACTTCTTTGCTTATAAAAGACTATCTATAGTCTCATTCTAAGGCACACCAAAAAACACAATTCTCCTCTCATTTCTTATTTTGTGTTCGTCTCTTTTCCTTCTTTGTATTCTTCGTATTCTTTAAGTCTTTGAGTCCGAGAGAAAGACATTGAATTGGTTCCCCCCGATTTCTACTGCCGAGTTGTGCGGAGTAGAAAGTATAACGGTTGTATCCTGATATTCTGAACTCCATCGAACTGTCACACACTACGAGGCATTTTCATAATTAAGGACAAAAATATCAATCTCAACTCTGCATTGATTTCAACATTCGTCTCTGTTGGTAAAATTCTCTACTCTTTTTTCGTTTACTTAATTCTGTTATTTATTTTATAACTAATTGTTTAGCTAATTGAATTTTAGGTCCTTACAATTTGGAAACTACTTGTTACGAAGAATTGAACAATATCATATACGATATTATTATTGTTCATATATTTATTTAAATATGTGATTAAATTTTTATAGAGAATGATGTTTAAAATGTAAGAGTGCAAGTTCAGCTGGGACATATGCAGTACTTGTTATGACGAATTGAACAATGTCATATATCATAATACTGTTGTTCATAAATCTATTCAAATATACGGTCAAATTTTAATAGAGAATAATGTCAAAAAAAGTAAGAGTGCAAATAGTTCTCTGAATATTGGCCCACTTTCTTTTTCTGTTTGGTCTTTTAATATTGATATGTGCCTTTTGTTTTTGTAAAATTAAGATTGTTTTTATCCATCCAATTTACTTTTTACTCTCCCAATACAATCTCCTCCGCCATTGTACATTTAAAAAAATACCCAATAATTGAGTGCAAATATTTTTGAACTAGAGGGAGTATGCCACGTTGATCCCTTTTCCAATAAATATTCATAAAAAAATATTGAAAAAAAATATGAAGTTGCAATTGATCGACTTTCAAAACACATTTCACTCGCTCATCCGCCCACATATCCAAACGTCCAAAAATACATATATACTCTAATAAAACGCGACGCTCTTTCTCATTATCATCCACTGATCGAAGGCTATAGAACCATACTGATATCTACATTAAGCCACATTATAGTCATATATATATAATATATATATGACTATATACACACACGTGCTGGTGCTGGTATGTAGTACTCCCTCTGTCTCAAACTAATCTGCATACTTACTATTTGACAGTCAATACTATCAAACTTTGACCACATATTTGAATATATATATATATATACATATATAAATAATAATATCATCGCATATGATATTGTTGAATTCGTCGTAGTAAGTACTTTCTAAATATCAATTTTTTGTTTGTCGTTATTATACGTAGTTAAACATATTAATGGTCAAGTATATTTGTTGAACATCGTGAAAAAGATTCCGTGAAACTTGGTCTGGAACGACGGAGGGAGTATGAAATAAATTACTTCTACACTCGGAGGGTTTGGACATCGATTATTTTGGCACAGAGCAATAGTAGATTTATTTTGACATGGAGCTTCATGATTGGAATAAATGTTGATCCATACTCCCTCTGTCCAAGCATAAATGGTAAAGTCAAATTTTCAAAGTTAAATTTGTCAAACTTTGACCATAAATATAAATTAAAAGTTAAATTTGTCAAACTTTGACCATAAATATAAATTAATATACATTAACAAATATATCATGTGATATATTGTTAAATCATTTTAACATATATTTTTTAAATATCAACTTTTTATACGGAATTGGTATATGTAATTAGAGTTATTGATGGTCAAATATGATCATCGAAAATCGTGTGTACAGTAAACCGACCAATTCTCCCGGAATGGAGGGAGTACACTCCAGTAACTTTTTTACAATTCACAAGTAATTTGAAGCTCAGTCAGTCAGTCAAGATTCTTAAGAAGAAAAATTCATCCATGAAACGAACTCATTTCAGTAGTACACCAATTTCCCTCCAAACATGTGTTAACGCCGTGTAATAATGCCTCTGATTGATTGATTGACCAATTCTCTCAGTTTCTTATCTAAATGCAGTACAAACGTTTTCATATTTCAACGCTATTATTGTAGCCATTCATTCTGCAATTCATTCTTTTCTTTTTGGGGATTATACAAATATACCCCTATATAATAAGGAAAGTGCAGATATAACCCTCAGTTAATTTTTAGTGCAA
>JAULKM010038334.1:0-29441 GCA_032355605.1 Rubia tinctorum
AAAGTGATAAAGCAATTAAAGAGCATAAAGTTGAAGAATGTTACCGAATTGAAGCTAAGGATGAAGAATTGATCGAACCCACAACAAAATTGACCCTAAATTTTGAAAATTTCCAAAATCTAGGGTTTCAGGTTCTTTGGTTGATTTAGGATGATTTTTGGTTGAAAGGGTGGATTGAATATTGAAATGGAGGAATCGGTCAGTTTAATAACCATTTTTCGCTTGAAAATTTGGTAGAATGGGGTGTGTAAGGCGGTGGGGTGGTGGAGAAGTGGAAATGGCGCGGCGGCGGAAGAATCGGTTAGAATTGTTGAGTTCTGCTTATAAAAATCACTTTTATGCTCCCAGTGATGCGAGCACAACAAGGACATTGCGAGTCACGATGCTGGTATTAAGAGAATATGAACAGTTACCCTAGCGTCACACTCATGACAGATATCTTTGTGAGTTGCGACTTGCAATGGATATGTCGCGACTCGCGAATGTTTCCTCTTGGAAGTTGCAAAATGATAAAATTTATCTAATTTATGTTGTGATAGCGAGGAGCTTGTCGTGACTCTCCACACCTTCATCGCGACTCACGAATGTTTT
Organism: Rubia tinctorum; assembly: GCA_032355605.1. Classification (NCBI taxonomy): domain Eukaryota; kingdom Viridiplantae; phylum Streptophyta; class Magnoliopsida; order Gentianales; family Rubiaceae; genus Rubia; species Rubia tinctorum. Next base: position 592 of record JAULKM010038334.1, read on the forward strand.
GATCTGGAAGTTGTAGAATTAAGATTTCTTACCTGATTTCCATCGCGCTCGCGCGACTCGCGACAAGCCTGTCGCGACTCGCGACTCCTCTGTCATGACTCATGACTCCTCTATCAGGATCGCGAATGTTTGGACCTGGAAGTTGCGAAAATGGCCTGTTCATCGCGACTCGCGACGTGTCTGTCTCGACTAGCGATAGATCTGTCACGACTTGCAATGAATCCTCCGCGCTCTCGACCGACAGGGTTTCCCACTTAAAACATATTCCAAAAATTAACAACTTTCCTAGCCTTCTTGCACTTCTCATTTCCTGCAAAATCATATCAAAATACCATCGTAAAAATAACGAAGAAAAATCATGAAAAAAGCGATGACAAAAATTGATATTGAACTAAAATCAATGGAAAATCATGAATGACTCCCCGAATAATCAAAACAGGTTTTATTTAACATCGTCAGCACGACTTACCTCTCTTTTTGGAGTTTTACTCACCAACCGGATCAAGAAGATCAACATCTTCCCCTTTGTCCGGTACAAAGATCTCCTGGTAAGTTTCAAACGTTATTTATTCATCTTGAATGAGTTAGACTTAGCTCGATCTAAAATTTCCACCGCACCATGAGGAAAAACTTTTACCACTTCAAAAGGTCCAATCCAGCTCGACCTGAATTTAACGGGAAAAAGGCGAATGAGAGATTGAAATAGGAGGACCTTTGACCTATGTCAAACTATTTCCTATTAATCATCTAGTCATGCAAAGCCTTCATTTTTTTCCTTATAAATCTCAGCGTTTTCATAGGACTCTCTTCTTATCTCCTCCTATTCTTGCAGTTGTCATCACCGAACCTCTCAAGGTACTATTTTTAAGCCCTTTTTCTTACTAACTACAATTAAGTAGACAGTAGCAAGTTGGAGTCGCCCACAGAGATAGGGTAGATTCCCAAGTGTTTGCTCATATAATGGTAAACATTATGCTAGATATATATATATATATATATATATATATGCATACATATAAAAGCACATAAAGAGGGGGGGGGGGTTAAGTAGACCAGCCGAAACCTGAAGAATAAGAGTATGTTGGAACATCCTCCCCGACATCATTTCCTTATGTTCCAACACAGGAGGTTCCGAACCTATCTCAAGAAGGACCTGATCAATTCCTAGAGTTAACTACAGAGAGCTAGCCGGGCTACAATGTTTCATCTAATTAATAAAGCCAAAGAACTACAAGAAAGCACTACTTGATAAATATTGGATTGTGGCAATGCAAGAAGAGTTTGAGCAGTTTGAATGCAATGATGTATGGTATCTCACTCCTCGTACGAAAGGGGTAAATTTTATTGTTACAAAGTGGATTTTCAAGAACAAATTCTGAATGACCATAGAATTCACCAAGGGCCTCTAAAGATTTTGTGTGACAACAAAAGTGCAATTGACATCACTAAGAATCCTTTTCAGCACTCAAGAATCAAGCATATAGACATCAGAAATAATTTTATTAGAGATTTGGTTGAAAGAAAGGAGGTTGTAGTCACCTATGTTCCAACATGTGAGCAGTATGTAGATATATTCACTAAATCGTTGGACACTGTCACTTTTGAATTTCTCAGAAAACACCTTGGTGTGTGTCGGATATGAGGTATTTTTCTCCAAAATTCCCCTGTACAATATTTTTCATTATGTTTTTGTTTCAAAAAATTCAGAAAACAAAAAATAGAAAGACAAATTTTTTATAAAAAAAAGGGAGAGAAAGGATTAAGTAGTTGGAAGGTATGTTGGAAGTTCAACAAGGGACATGAGATGACAGGTGAAGAAAGATAATAATTGTCTTAAAAAGGAAAAAGGTAAACAAGGTTAGAGTGGTGACAAAGTAGAAGTTATTTTTGGTTCAAATTCTTTCAATCTCTCCATATTCCCTCTTTTTTCGGCATTACACTCTTTTCCTTTATCAAAATTTGAAAACTTGTGAGTTATCTTGCCAAACCTAAATTCTTTGTCAAGATACTGCTACAATGGCCGGAAACAAGACTCAAGGGCATGTGAAGCTTCCTCAACTCACCTCCAGCAAACTCGAAAACAAGAATGATGCACCAAACAAAGGGAAGTCTCTATATCAAAAGGTAATCAATTCGAAATCTACTCACATTATTTGGGATGAGAAAGTTTGGCTCCATTGATGAATTTTTTGAGTGGGTGCAAGCCAATAGAGTTACCATATATTTGAGGGAATTTGAAAAGAAGAAAGGGAAATTTCTTGAAGTTGATATGGAGGAGATACTTATGGGTGACATAGAAGATTTGGAGTATCTTGAACTGTATGATCTCAGGTTGCTGAGAGGTGGACATGGGGAACATAGAGGAAAGGATATGTTTCATGTGTCTTCGTATATTTTGGTTCAAAATTATGTCTGAATTAAGGAGATTGATGATGTGGATGCTGAAGGTCTGGAGGTGATCAAATCCACTGATCAGATGAAAGTAGTTCCTTTTAATGTTGTGGCTGCTCAAAGGAATGAAAACTGAGAGCTTTAAATCCCCTTGTGATTGTTCTGTCCGAAAGTGAAGATGAAGAAAATGCTGGGTATGTTCCAACATACCAGTATGAAGCTGAGTTTGAGAAGCCTATTGAGGTTGATGATCCAGAACTGGGTTCTACTGGTGATGATATGGGAAACCAAGATTACCCAATAGATGATATTTTTGGTGAGTCTGCTTATGATGATGTGGATGTGTCTGAGGCTTAAAAGAGAGGGGGAGATGACCCCATAATAGAAGCTATTGAGACAGAGGAGCCGGAGACTGCTCTGAGAGAGGGACATGTTCTAACATTGGAAGTTGAACCTTCTGATGAGTTTGGGTATGTTGGAACACATGCTACTGGAGAGACTCAGCAGCAGGGAGAGTATGTTCCAACACAGGAGCCTAATCTGAACTACTCTAGTGATGAAGTCTTGGATGAGTTCATCTAGTCCAGATGTAGAAAGGCAAAGAGGAAGGAGCCAGAAGCAGAGTCCTCTCAGCCAGTCAAGAGAAGCAAGAAGGCCAGACCTTCTCCCAAGAAGAAGAAACCCACACTGCCACCTCCTTCTGTAAGTGATGTTATTTCTACTATATTTTGGGATAATGTGTGTGAGGAGATGTGAGAGATTTTATCTCAGAGGAAGAAAATACCTGAGAAGTTAGTTGATCTAGATGCTTATAAGCCAAGTGATTTTTTCTGATTTTGTTGAATTTCTTGGGATTAAGACTGCTATTACCGTGTACGATGAGTATACTAAGCATTTGGTCAGGGAGTTTTATTCCAATTTGATGCCTGGGAATTTAGAGGAGGATTCACCCTGGCGTGATAGAGTGTGTGTCTGGGGGGAGATTATTAATTTCTCTGCTACCAGGATTAATGATCTGATGGGATTGAAAACCCCAGAATTTGATGGTTTATTTTCTGATAAACTGGAGGTGTCTGATGATGATATTTTATTTGAGTTTTCTGGTGGTGTTAAGACAAATTTTCTAATAACTGGATATTCTCAAGCTTCATGCCTATCTTCCAATTTTTTTGAATTCTATCAGATTGTAATAAGTTGTTGGATGCCCTCCACCAACACTACAGCTCTCACTCGGGAAATGGCTAAGCTTCTATACTGTATTGGAACACAGAAGCCAGTTAATCTGGGCTTGCTCATTCAGCAGAGTGTAGTGAAGCAGGAAATTTCTCCCAAGGAAAAACATGCCTTAGTTTATCCTGGAGTTATTGCTGTATTGGCCAAGAATGAAAAGGTTAGGGGGCTTCTTAAAGATGAGATTGTGAAGGTTGAGTCCCTCAGCCTAATAAGAAGACCTTTGGGATGCGACAGGTTCATGATTTTGCATGGAACCCCAAGGGTACAACTTCTATTTCGGCTAGAGAGGATAAACAAACCAAACTGATGGCTCTGGTTGCTACGCTGGGAGGTATTACTATTCAAATGGCTGCATTAGAAGCGGAGAAGACTAAGCTTGAAACGGAGAACGCACATCTAGAAGCACATGCAGCTGCTCTTGATCAGAACTGATTTCTGAAGGGCTATGTTCCAATATAGTCAGCTGTTAAATTCAGGGGGAGAAGATTTTTGTTTTTAAAGGATTTTTGTTGTTTTTTATGACTTTGCCATATTCATGGCCCCAGGGGGAGAATATTTTGAAGGATTTGGATATTATTTTTGGGGCGATGTAATCTGAATTATTTCTATGGATTTCTCTGGTATCCTAATGGTTATGAAATTTGGATGTTTTTCTTGTGATTCCAAAATAGTTGGGTCCAAAAAATGCCAAAGGGGGAGATTGTAAAGTCACATTGACTTCATTGATTATTGTGTTGGCATTTTTGAACTATTGTTGAAGAAGAAAAACGTTCCATGTTGGAATATGCGGAAAAGACCAGGATTTGATTGATAGAATATTCCGTGATATTGGTTTATAGAAATATGAAGATTATGAAATATTTGATTTAGACGTGTTGAAACATAATGGATTTATGAAAAATCCCTACAATTGTGGAATTGGTTTTATGGAATATTATGGGATATTGGAAAGAATGAAAATCCATTTATTTATGGGATTTGGATGTGCTTCAAAAGAAGATAATGAATTGGAATATTATGGAGATAATATTGGAGAGTTTCGATCTCCTCAAGGGACTATATATTGATGGACATCATGGCTGCAACTCTAACGAATTCATTGAGAAAATATGCATTCAGATTTCTATCTTTCGAGAGCTTTTCAAGAGCCAGTTTTCATATGTTCTAACATAGGTGACCTACTGATCGAGATCAAAACTGTATACCCTAGTTTCGAGGTCAGAAGGAGTCTGATCAAGGAGGATCAGAAGCAATGGGTGCTTGCAAAATCCAAACGTTGTAATTAGAGAAGATAAGCTTAGTTGTATGGTGTACTTTGTATTGTATCTTTCTGATTAGTGGATTTATTCCGAATTGGGCCAGGCCCCGTAGATGTTGGTGGATTTCACTGAACTATGTGTAGTTTAAAATAGTCTTATTATTTTAAGTGTAGTTTACAAAATATATAACTTCTGTTTCTTAATCATTGATTTTAAATCAATTGTGTCTTTTTAAAATACCGAGCACAATTTGTACATTAATGACTCATGTGGGAATGCATTTACAAATTATTTCCTGAATTTAAATTAGTCAAATAGAGAGGGAAAAATTATAGGAATTGTTTACAAAATATTCTACATTTGTGCATAGTTGATGCTTAACTAATTTGATAACAATTTGAAAATGAGCTAACCCATGTTTTATGAAATCTCACATTTCTTTCACATAATACACGTTACTCCCTCCGTCCAAGTAAAAATGACATATTTGTTTTTTCATGGTTTTCAATGATCATGTTTGACCATCAATATCTCTAGCTACATATACCAATTCTGCATAGAAATTTGATATTTAGAAAATATATGTTAAGATTAATTAAACAATATCTCACATGACACATTTATTATATATATATATATATAAATTTATACTTATGGTCAAATTTACCAAATTTGACTTTGAAAAAGTAAATATGTCATTATAGGTGGGAAGGAGGGAGTGTTCGGTAAGACCCATATGATACAATTTTCTTTTTGGACTACCTTAGGTTTGATACCATTAATGCATTTTAAACCTAAAAAGAATTTAACAATTTGCACATGGAAACCACCTGCATTTGGTTTTAAATGTAATGTAGATGCAAGTTTTAAATCTGGGAAATTGTCATCTCGGTGTGATCTTCAGTGATGAGAAGGGTAAAATGAATGCTGCTTATTTTGTGCAAAAAAAATGTTACCTATGCTCTGGAAGCTGAACTTATTAGTATAGAACTGTCTCTACAATTTGCAGCAGAAGGAAATGTTTACCTTTCCATGGTAGAATCTGATTGTATAAATGTGGTGAGATATGTAATGTCACCAATGAAAGAACCTTATGGTCTTTATAATATATGTAGAAACATTAAGGACCTAATAGGTGGGGTTAATTTAGTACACATTCATAGGGAATGTAATTTAGTGGTTGATTCAATTGCAAAATTTGGGTATCAATGGAACCCCCAATTTTGACTCTAGAACAAAGAAACTGATTTTTATGGATGAAAAGCAAGTGCCAAATCTGAGAAATGTGATTTTTGATCCTCCATAATCTATTTTTCTCTACTGATTACCAGAAATGTTCCTGGTGTTCCAATCTTTAGCCTTTTCTTTTGGAGCTTGTACTGCTGGTTTTGCTATGTTTATATTCCAGGATGCAATGAAGGGAGGATCACACTTATAGCTTCTGGATCATCAATCTATGACTTCTCAAAATACCCTTCTTCTCTGCTGATGTAAATATCTGGCTATCTGGCTGCGGAAATGTTCATTTCTCTGCATGAAAATTTTCATGTCTAAGGAAGTTTTCATTTCAATACCTCTGCTTTCATTTTTGGATACTTTTGGTTGACCAAACTTGGATCCTTTTGGTTGCACACTCTGTCTATCTTGAGAGATCCTGCTTGGATGTTTTTGGATTTTTGTACTGCAATTTCTTTGCGGACAACTTCGACTGAAGAATCTCAGCTGATCCCGCTACTGAGGAAAGACTTTCTCTCAACCCTACCATGTCTGGCCATTCATAAATTAACACAAGGGGTGGAGATTTATGAAATGGAATCACATGGTAGGTTTTTGGAGTATTTCACAATTTTTTGATATCTCATCTTGTATCATAAATGAAATCCTTTCTAAGTATAGTTTAGGATCGATGTAATGTTTTCTTACAGGATACGCTTTTAGCCCAGGGAGCTTTATATGTAACCCCAACCTATTAAAAATGTGATACAATTTTCAATGTGTCACTTTGATGGTAAGCATGAAAATAATGTGTATGATGATTTTATTTTGAAGATTTACATGAAAGACAAGTGTGTGATGATTTTTTCTTGAAGGTTTGCATGAATTCCCTGTGTGAAGATTTATTTTTAATGGTGTACATGAATCCCAAGTGCAATGATTTATAAAAAAAATTGCCATGATTTTAAATGTAGTTTTAAAATGCATAACTTTTTTTTCTTCATCATTGGTAATTCAATCAATTGTATCTTTTGAAAATACCTCCCAAAATTTGTACATTAATAACTCATGTAGAAGGTATATACAAAACATTTCATGGAAATGGAAATAAATAAAACTAATGGTTTATAAAACATTCCATATTTTTGCAAATTTTGTGCTGCACTGATTTGATTAACACTTTGAAAATGAGGTAACCCATGTTTTAAGAGATCTCGTATTTTTTCTTCAAATAATAGACGTTATTCGGTAAAACCCGAATGATAAAATTTTGAACGTGTCATTTTGATGGTATGCATGAAAGTCAAGTGTATGATGTTTTGTTTTGAAGGTTTGCATCAAATTCAAGTGTGTGATCATTTTTTCTTTAAAGTTTGCAAGAAATCCTCATGCATGTGATGATATATAATTGAAGGTATGAATGAGTCCCAAGTGTGATGATTTATGGAATATAATATCATTAGTTTAAGTGTAGTTTAAAAATTATAAAAATTATGTGTTTTATTCATTGTTAATTCAATCAAATGTGTCTTTTGAAAATACCGAGCAAAATTTTTACATTAATGACTCATGTAAGATCGTATTTATAAAAAAACTTGTAATTAAATAAGTCAAATAGAGATGGAAATAATTGACAGTAATAGTTTGAAAAGCTTTCTACATTTGTGCATATTTGGTGCTAAACTAATATAAAAATAAATTATATATAGGCTTCCCAGACTTGTTAAAAATAAAAAATAAATTGTAGTTGTTATTTACAAAAGTTCAAGTACGACCTTGAACGAGTGCTAGAGTTGTATTGAATTTTATCTAGCTATCAAACAAATATTTGCTTCACCAAAAATAGAATAATGCACAAGAGCAGTGATTTCGGACACAATTCCCGTCAAATATAAATTCCATCCCTTATGTTATTTATTTTACATGCCAGGTATATACAGATTGCGCCAGTATATTCAGTTTGTCCCCCACAATTGCTTATTTCACGGATTGGTATTGCATGAGTTGTCGTGAGAGCAACTCCTATCCACAAATCTTGGAGATCTGGTGTGCCAGTTGGTTTCATTCCCTATGAATATGCCACATCTAAATATCCTTGTTTTCCATTAATTGCCCGACCCTCACATTTGTTTCACATAATACATGTTATTCAGTAGGATAAAATTTTCAATGTGTCATTTTGATGGTAAGCATGAAAATCAAGAGTATGATGATTTTGTTTTGAAGGTTTGCATGATAGACAAGTGTGATATGATTTTTTCTTGAAGGTTTGCATGAATGCCCTGTGTGATGATTTATTTTTAAAGGTATGCATGAATCCCAAGCACGATGATATATATAAAAAAAACTGGCATTATTATAAATGTAGTTTATAAACATATAACTTCTGTTTCTCACTACTGAAAAATAGGTACATATGCACCAGTTGAGATGTACTAGTGCAAGAAAATCGGTGGTACTAATCACACTAGCACCGGTAAATTCATAAAAAATTAAATACCGGTGCCTTTCTGGACATATATACCCAAAAAATAGCAGTGCTCAATACTACTGCCTAAGTGAGAAGAAGATAAATGAAACTTTTGATCATCGGTATTGTGAATACCGGCAAAAATTACGACGGAAAAAGAGAACCCCAACACCGGTAAGGTATGTGGTACCAGTTCTGATTCCAAAATACGCGGGAAATGGTATTTACCAGCACCGGTTTGAAATTTTATGTCTAGCACTAGTTGGTATACTGATTCCTATGTTAACATCTGCACCTGTTAGGTATTTATCGACACAAATACCTATGCATATATGACAACAAGGTTGATATATGAAAATATTTAGCATCGGTACGTGCCATACCAGTGCACAATACCGGTGCTAGTATGTAAATAACGTGGGTAAAAAATAATTACAGCACCTGTAATGTATTTTTGTATCCGTACTGATTCAAAAAACACACTGGAAATCGTAAATACACCGCACCGGATTGAAATTTTAGGCCTATCACCGATATTAGCTAGTTTGTAAATGACAACTATGGAACCAGTATTAGTAGTTTTATACAGATGCTATTGGTGCATTAAATGCAGACCTACCACCTTTTCTGGCTGGTAAAAAGTGCAAGATTGTGGTTTTTAGATTCATTAATGGCAATTTTGGATGAGAAAGACATTGAATGATCGTCAATGAAAACCATTGAAGTTACTTTTATATTTTCTTTAATTTACCAATTATAGTGGTATATGCGTGGAATCATAGGTTGCCTTATATATATTTTTCATATTTGATCATTTGGTCATTGTAATGTTGCTTTACACTATTCATGAAATAAGTTTGCTAGGTAGTATTTTTGATGTAATGAAGGGATTTTTCATGAACTTTGTTTGATATGGTGTGATGCTAATGTGATATTGCATGATGTCGATCATAACTTGATGTTTTATGAATAATTAGTTTTGGGGTAGAAGTGTATTTTTGTGGAAGTTAAATTTTTGCAAATTTATTAAATTGTAGAAATGTACCGTGCTATCGAGAGGCGTAAGCATGTGTATGAAAATGTTAGTTTGGTGAGTGATAAATTTATTTGTTTTGTTGGGGAGTTTATGGAGCATGCATTTGATCATGAAAAATGCATCGTATGTCCTTGTCATGATTTTAAGAATCGTAAGCGTACTGATGATCGGGACTTGTTGTAACTCCATTTGTACAAGAGAGGGTTTGCAAAGGATTATTTGGTTTGGACCTTTCATGGTGAGAAACCATCGCTGGAGGTGGTTGTAGGTAGGAAGGGAGAATGTTTTGGGGATGTCAGTTTGGATGACATATGTGAGGAGGGGTGGATGAATTTAAGGGGAGACCCGATGTTTTATCAAATTTCTAGATGAGAAGGATAAACAGTTGTTTCCCGGTTGCAAAAAGAATGATGTTGTAATGTCGTGTTTGATGGAGTTGTTTAACATGAAATGTGTTGGTTCGTGGAGAAATACCACCATGGATAAGTTGCTCATATTTTTGAAGGATAAGCTTCCATACGAAAAATGGTTTACCAAACAACCTATATGATGCGAAAAGAATTTTGTGTCTAATGGGTATGGAGTATAAATAAATACATGCATGCCCCAATGATTTTGTTCTGTATAGTGGTCATTTGGAAAAAGAGGTGGCCTACCACGTATGCCACGTTCCTCGTTATAAGGAAAGGAGAAATGAGATTGTTGATGAAGAGATTGTTGTGCAGGTAAGGAAACGTGTCCCCACAAAATATGAGTGTTACCTTCCTAATGTCCCAAGGCTCAAGAGGTTTTTTAAGAACACTATGGGTGCGAGAAACATGACATGGTACATGGATTTGGGTTTTCTTGATAATGATATTATCAGTCATCCTGCATATACATATCAGTGGAATTTTTTTGACAAGATGTATCATGAATTCGCAGCTGAACCCAGTAATTTGAGATTGACATTGTGTATTAATGGTATGAATCCCGTCGTTAACATATCTTTGAAACATAGTTCATGGATGGTTACACTTTCCATTTACAATCTACCTCCTTATCTTTGCCTGAAGAGGAATATATTTTGATGCCTTTGATGATTTCTGGTCCGAGACACTCAGAAATGACATCGATACCTATTTATCCCCTCTCAATGAAGATTTGAAGGTTTGGTGGTCTAACGGTTTTGATGTGTTCAACAGTTATCGTGGGATCAAGTTCAATTTCAAAGACATGTTTTTCTGCACGATAAATGATTTTCTAGTTTATGGTATTCTTTCAGGTTATGTGGTTAAGGGCCACAACGCATGTGCTATATGCAAGGAATTTACTAATTTCTAGGATTTGAAGATTGTTCAAAATACTGTGTATCTTGGTTATCAAAAAATTCTCCCAGCAAAGAACAAGTTACGAGATGATACAATTCATTTTGTTGGAGGGAGGGAAAGGAAGAAGGAGCCAATAATATTGAGTGATTTTTCCAATCACAACAAGGTGAAGAAATTAAATATTGCCCTTGGAAAAAAAATCAAAGGTTCTTCCCCCTAATATGGCATGCATACAGAGAAGTTATGTTTGCTAAATATCATGCATATAGAGAAGAATGTGTGCTAGAATTTAATTGGGACTCTGTTTAACATTCCAGGAAATATCAAGAATAGCTTGACTGCCCAGAAGGACTTTGTTAAACTCAATATACTAGTTGATTTAGCTCCAAACGTGAAAGGTAAGCAGACGTACTTCCCACTAGCCCCTTACAATCTTTCAATCAATAGGAGCAAGTCGGTTTGTGAGTGTATTTAGGGATTCAAGGTACAATCTGGCTACTTTTCCAATGTTAGTCAATTTTTTAACGATGAATTGCGTCTTAATGATTTGAAATCACATGATTGTCATGGCTTGATGCAAAAAATCTTGCCAATGGCTATCCACGGTGTCATTGAGGAGGAGGTGGGATTTTTCATCATGCGCATATGTTTCTTCTTCATCTACATTTTCTGTAAGAATATTAGCAGGAAATAACTTGATGATTTAAATCATGAGGGGATTGTAGTGTTATGTCTGTTTGAGAAGTAATTTCCCCCAAAATTCTTTGACATTATGGTCCACCTCGTCGTTCATGTGGTTAGGAAAATTAGAATATATGGTCTGGTGGGGATGCATTGGATATACCTATTTGAGCACCATATGGGGGTCTTTAAGGGTTACATACACAATCAAAGCCGACCCAATGCGAGCATTGTGCAGAGGTATGTCACGTAGGAGATCATTGAGTATTGCACTTAAAATTTGTTTGGGAAGACAACACTTGGAGTTCCGCATTATGTGCAAAGTGATAGGAAGAATGGAATTTCATGGTCCAAAGGTACACTTTACACACCCTACAATGCCGAGTTAGTGAAAGTTCACCTTTATGCTTAGTGAAACAGTATTGAGACTACAATATATTTTAAGTAGCACATGTCATTTTTAAAAAAAAATAGTTTCCATCGACAATACCATAAGGACACGAACACACCAAGCATTTCACATCAAAGATCCAACAACCAACCTTTTCCACACCACTTCGATTGTGCTTCATAAGGTATTATAATATTTTCACTTTAATCTTGTAATGACCTCATATAATGAAATCTTGTATTTGCAATGAAAAACTAATCATGAATTGATAAGCTCAAATCATAATCCCTTGTTTTGCATTCAATTGTGATTCTAATTAGCCTTCAATTGTGATTTACTTTTATAATACCTTGTGTAGAGTAGATATATTGTATGGATAATAAGATGTTTCAGGTTGTTACAATTTTTTATAATTCTTAGTACATTGCTTTTCGTACAAGGTGTTCGATAAAATGCTTGTATGTGAATATAGGTGATGGCCCCCGAAACCCCAAATAAGAGACCGAGGAAAGAAGGGTTTTCATCACCCGCAAGTAGATCACACTTGAACATGTCAGGAGATAGATTTGTATTTAAGGAGGCAAGGTTGTTGGCCCAAAATTATGGGATGCAGAAGCATTATTAGAAAAGGGGAATATAATAAAATACACCTTTTCAACAAACTATTCGGCAGGTGGGATGGAAATTTTTTTGTACAACACCACCCGCTTTTAACCTGTCCATCATCAGTTAGTTCTATGCGAACTTGCGGTGTTAATTTAGCTCGGAACTGGTATTATACTGGGGGAAATTAGTCCCTCTATCTCCTGAAGTTATCAATGAATTGTACGAATTGCCTAATGTACAACAAGAAGAGGAAGAGATGTTAGCATTGATCAATGAGGATGACGATTTGGATGTTGAAGTATCGAAAATAATTTGTAGTGCATCACAAGGGAAGGTACCAATGTCGACGCTCTATTGTTTCTCGAGTGGGAAAAATTCCAATGAAACTAACATCGGAAATGAATGCATGGTATTATCTCGTAGCCTCCTGCATTGACCCAATAATTGTGCACATCGAAGTGCACAAAAGTCAGATAATCAAGTTGTATCCAAAAATAAACTTCGTTGGAATTTTGAGGATGGAATATATCAGATTCTAACAGAGGACAAGGATAAGATAGGATCCTATGGTTTTTTCAACCTCATTTCGTCTTCTGTTCGAAAGAGAGGGTACCAAACTATGAAAATGACACTTTTGTCCACCCGGTGGCGCCCATTGTTGTTGATTCATTCTGCAAGATAGGACCATTGCAATCTGCCTCGTCAATTAAATCCAAGGTGTCTACACAGGAGACAAATCATCAAAGTTTTGTTGATGGATTTCCAATTTCAACGAAGATGGTGTGACCATATGGTGAAAGTGCTAAGCTACCAATTTTCAGAAGTAGTCAAGGCAGTTAGACCTTTCCCGTCAATGAGCGTCAATGACTTCGCGGGGGATATTCATGTGGGATCAACGTCTTAGGACTTGGACAACATAGCTTCCTTAGAGGATTAGGAGCCCTTTTCGCATTATTATTCGTGAAATTAATAGTACGGTTATGTTGTTCTGGGATAACTATGTATCTTGATAAATTAATAATTTTCCCTCACATTGAAACATTAAGTTTTAATGGTGTCATTACATTTTTAGTAACTATATATCTTGTTGATTGGTAGTTACTATGTATATCGATGATCCATTTTAAAGTAGCTTGAGGTAGCTGCTTTATGGAATGAATACACCAGTATTTTACTCATAAGAATAGGATTCAATACTGGTGCTCTGTACTTCGCCATAATTTTGGACCCTTTACGCTCTGTCCACAGTCAAAAAATAAAAGTCCCTCCAAAGCAGTTTGGTGCAACTGCGCTGCCACATAAACACACTTGTATTTTTCCTTTGGGAACTGGCTTAGTTACTGGTTCTCAACACTTAGTAAAATGTTTTGATCCTTTGCTCTCTTTCCGGAGAAAGGAAAAAATGTTCCATTAAAGCAGCCGATGCAGCTGCTTTACACTAAATAGGCACCGGTATGATTATATTGGCACCGGTAAATCAGGACATAGGCACTGTATAACCACTTTTTGCATTGTAATGCAAAAGTGCAAAAACCAAAAATAAAAATAAACACAGTTGAAAAATCCATGAATTCCAGAAATCAAGTTCATTGGAGCAATATTCTTTATTGCAACCCAAATATGGGCCACAATGTAATTTTCAAAGAATTCATTGTAGCGATCCAAGTTCCCAAACAAAGTCCTTCCCATGACCCAACTATGTCTAAAACAAAAATTTGTTCTCCCATGGCATTGAATTTCATTTTTGCTCAACCTATTTCGGATTCCGACAATTTCAACTTTCTTGGAGGCACTAAAGCGCAAAAAGTAAAAGGTTTGCTCGTGACTCCGAATTGAAATTTGATCGAAGTTAATAGAACAATTGACCCCCATGATGTATTGTACATACTAAACTTCAAGTTAGTATCAATGATCGGATACAAATAAGTCTTCTTTAACCTTCTCAAAATCTCTTAGTTCTCACTACGTAAGCCTCTATCATTTACTCTAGAACAGATACTAGTGTTTTTGCTCATATGTCAAAAAATGAATATTTTTTCACTTTACATTAATTGTTCAATGAAATGAAAATTCATGGGTGGGGTAAAAACGGAAGGGAGCATAAAGAAGAAATTCTTATTATATTTGCAATAAATTTTAAAATTGGCCACGAGAACACACTTCTCTTAACTCCTTTCTTCAAATATGTGCACACACATTGTAAAAAACTAGTTATTGATCATCTAAGAGTATTTAATGGCCATAACAATTTTTCAAACTTTTTTGGGCCGTAAAATAATTTCCATGCATACATATTACGACATATTGTGATTAGAAAATTCACCCCCAGCCCGTGATCCCTACATCGTACATCCGTTATTTAATTTTATTCTTTGTCAATTTAGTCATCTGACTAATCCCAATTAATAACGAGGCACAAATCATAACATTTAAAACTTGGGGGAAAATGTTAGAATCGTATTAGGACTAAACAACCGGTGCAAGGAATTTTAGAGGGAACCAAAAATGTTTAATTATTTTCCAACAAGCAAGGAAGGAAAATGAGATTTAAGGCATCAATATTATATTTAAATGAACCAGTAAGGATACCGGTGCTCAGCACTTAGTCATAATTTTGACCCTTTGCTCTTTGTCCGAAGCTAGAAATAAATTGTGCCAATAAAATAGCCTGACACAGCTGCCTTTATACTACATAGTGACTGGTTTGTTTCATTTTGGCACCGGTTTTATTACCAATTATCAATACTTAGCAAAAATTTACTGTCATTAGCTCTCTGTCCGGATCAAAAAATAAAATGTGCCTCTAAAGTAGCCTGACGCAGCTGTTTCATACTAAATAGGCACCGCTATGTTCGTATTGGCACCGATTTATTTACCGGTGATCAGCCCCTAGCCACGATTATCTATTATTTGTTCTCTGCCACCTGTTAAAAATAAATCATTAAAGCACCTTGGCGCAGCTGCCTTATTCAACCAAAAGCACCGGTATCTTCTACAATTACACTGGGGTTTTACCGTTGCTCTGTATAGTATATTCTATATTTTAGCATTATTACTGGCATCCTTCAGTTATACCGGTGCTATATTTCATAATATAAAAGGCCATGATTCAAAAATTTCTATCAGTTTCACCTTCGACGACGGCGGTTCCCCTTCGATTTGTACCATTAACGACCTGTACTCCCATGTCTATCACATCTATAAATATCTATGACTCTCAATAACTTTGACATTAAACCCACTGTGTATATTACCTCTACGGAACTTGGATTTTGGCACCAAGGCGCCAATCTTCCGAGACAAGCTGCATTTTTCGACGCCGGCGACTTCACCTAACCCGCTGCATTTTTGCAAGTGAACGGCTACCATTCCGGCCTCTTCATACTATAAGTGGTCAAAATAATCAAAGGTGAGTATCCCATTGCCATTGCATGTGAGTAAAAGTTGTGATTTTTCCTCCCTTAGCTTGACTAATTCTATGTGCATTTCATGTTCGATGAATTGTCTCAAAGTACTAAAATGTCATTGTGGTGGATACTCTCTGTATTTCTTGCCAATGGATTTCATAACATTGTATATTTTTTTACTATACAAATTTTTTGGGGGGTGAAATGGATTGTGGATTGTGGATTGATGTGGTTACTGAAGAATGTGGATAGTAAAATTTTATGTATGAAAAATGTGGGGTTGTGGATGGAGTTATTGGATTGATGTGGTTCTTGTGGATTTTGGATTGATGTGGTTCATGTGGATTTAGATTGTTCGTTATTATGTATGATAGGTTTTTCATGTGCTTCTTGGAATGATGTGGTTCTTGTAGATTGGGATTGTTCAATTTTATGTATGATTGGGTTTTGATGTGGTTCTTGTGAATTTTGGATTGACTTGGTTCTTGGAATTATGTGGTTCGTTTATGGTTTTGGATTGTTGAAATTTAACGAAGTGATTTGTTATTGATGGCTTTGTATTGTTGATTGTAGTTGCCTCCCAATATGAAGAAAGGCACTGGCACCGACATCTGCAAGAGAAAGAGGGATGAGGCTAAATGCAAAATTGAGGAACAAATTGAGGCCACCACTCCCGCTATTACCCTCAGTATATAAATTGAGGAACCCGGTAAGACTGAAGATGCAGTTTCCTCTTCACCGGATTAGGAGCCTTTGGCAAATAAAGATCTGAGGAAGAAGGTCAAAACTGATGATGTATCGAAGATGGGGGGAAAGCACAGGAAAGCATTCGACACGTTTGAAATTTAAACTTGGTGCAAGAATTGTGGTATAGCCACATATCAATCTGGGATGCTCACAAAGGGAAAGAACCTGTGCCGGTTCAGCTCAACCTGTCTGACATGGTCTGCACAAAGAATTGGACCATATGGACTGCATATTGTAACTATGCATTCCAGCGACGCATCAAGTTTGGGACACACAAGCACTGGAATAAAGTACCCGATGACACCACGGAGGAGGCTTGGAAGGATATTTTGGTAAGATTTGTTCTTACCAGCAATTTATTAATTTCCATTAGTTTTGTAGTTTTCCAATGGTATCAAATATTTATCCATGATTGGAAGCTCACGTAATTTATTTTGTAAATTCAATGCAGGCAAGTTTCAAGTTCGAGCAAAAATTGACAGCTTCACAGCTTAAAAAATTGAAGGGATTCATTTTTGTCGTGGCAGGCAATGCCCACCGTAATTGAAAGTCGAAGATTGAAAAAAAAATACATCCATCAGGTGGCTGAAGACATAAATAAATAAAAAACCAAACCTTGGAAAAGTACAAATGGATGGAAGAAGAGGATTGGCACATGTTCTAAAAAATGAGGACAATGCCCAAATTTGAGGTAATATATTTATGAGCACTCATGTGTTAACATTTACATCATTATAAGTTACTTATATCGGTTACATCTTACTTTACTTATTGTTATTTGGATAGAAAATTTGGGCGATGACTAGCTCCAAATCATAGCAGGAAGTATATACACATCGGACTGGTAAGAGCGGTCACCGGGTTACACGGGCAAAGATCATTGAGAAAAACAAAAAATAGAAGAGAGAAAAACTTACTGCCCAAGGATTAACAGAAGAGGAGATTGAGCAGGAGTTAAGTACTAGGGATTTCAATGTAGACAGATCATTGGTCTACCTCAAGTCCTACAAGCCGAGGGATAAGGACATTTAAATAGACTTGAAGGACAAGGTTGCTGCTGCTGATATAGTAAGTTTTTTAATACTTTCTCATACTATTACCCATTCATTGGAATGTATTTAACTTGCACCTAATCAAAGATAAGAAGGAACAAGCAGGTTGCTAGGGACACACTAATCCTGGAACCTGGGGAAAACATATTGATAAAGGTAACCAGTAAGAAGGATCACCCGGGGAGGTATAGGGGTAATAAAAAAAACCTCCCAAAAGATGTTTCCCTACCCCATTTGTCACGAAGCCACAGAAAATTTTGTAGCTACTCGTCCCCTGGGCTGAAAATCCCTAAGAAGCAATCGACGGACAAACCTGTGGTCAAGGCCATGGTGGCATACCTTGACCAGCTAGTCAAGGGGATTGCATCTACTGGAGGAGTTCAGATCCCAAAGGGGCTTAATGATACCTAGTCATTCAGTAAGAAGGCATTAGGCCAAGTTAGCACGTCAAAAACCAAATATGAGGGTTATCCCACTGATGAGGAGGTAAAAAATTAGATATCAATTTCATTTAATTTATGTAATCCCCTATATTTCTATCCACGTATTGTTTATTTTTTCTAGCAAATATCGTTCTACAATGCATAATGGAATGGGGGAATATTTTCTTTGTTCGACAAGAACCTTGACGGGTCAAGGGCTATGGTGGCCAAAGGGTTTTCCAAAAAACCCGCTACAACTATACATCAGCAAGTGGAGTTACTCATGTCCGAGTTTGTGAGCCGGATTGCCTTCTACAAACCACAGATTCATCGATGCGAGAGAAGCTGTTTGGCATGTGGTTGATTGACCCGTGGCTTTGATCGACCAATATTTGGAGACCTCAAAGGAAGAGGAGAAGGAGGTGTCCGTCAATCTTTCCCTGGACAAGTAATGGGAAATCCTAGAGGTCCCCGACGACAAGGTATTTCAATTAAAATTTTTATATAAATAATTTATTGTGTACATACACCAAATGTTCAAATCCGGATTGCAAAATGACATTTTTTTCCTGTCACGTGTAACAACCTGTCAATACATCGTCAATGCGGCCATCTGATTCTATGACTAGTTACATGTCGGGGAAACAATTTATGGACAAACTACTTAAGCCATTGAAGCTGGTAATTCATTCAAACCACGTTACTAATTTCTTTCAAAAAATCATATACTTAATGTGTTCTATTTATACTTTGCACATGAAGATTGTAAAATGATGCAAATTGAATGACTCTCCAATGATGAAGGAGTTCATCAAACATTTCAATGACGTGGTGAGGGAAATGAATTCTATGGGCAAGGTTGCAAATTAAAACCAATTTTCGGTATCCACATTTTCCAAAAACTTACAAATGTTGCCTAGAGATCCAGCAAATGTTGGAGTTCAGATGCAATCTTAGGAATTTTCATGGCATGCATGGATCTCGAATGCCCATACAGATTTGTTGATGAGGTAAGTTTCAAATTTTTAATTTTCCAAATCAAATTTCACATACAATTGATGACATAAATTGACTTGTACTCTAACAGGGATCTGTGGAATAAAGTAGGTCACCAACATGGGCAGGATCCAATTTTGTGTCGCAAACACAAGGAATGACACCGGTCATGAAGAGAATGATATAACTAATAGGTTTGCCCTCATCTGCAAATCGATGGTTCCATCCCTAAACCCTAAATGACATTTATTTGGTACCCTACCTCAGGAGGTCAGACACATTTCCTTAATGTTGAAATTCTTATCCGTTTGGTAAAAATTCACCTAAGAAATTAATTTGTTAAGTTTTAACGCATGTCACATTGGTTTCTCATCAGTATTTGTCCCATTACAAACAATATTATCATATTGAACACACTGACCAATGGTACAAAATCCAACGATTACGTTGAAAGCCAAAGGCTTTCCAATTATTTCTAACCATTCAATTATTCTTTATTTTCCCCTTCAATTTTTTAAATTAACATTTGAAAATAATATACCAGCTGGCTTGCATGTAAATATGATAGGGAGAAGAGGAAGAATTAACCATCAGCCAATTTCAACTAGAAGATAACAAACATCAACATAAGTGTTCTTAATTTTTTTAAATGTACTTTATAGTTTTTCTTCTCTCCATACACTGATTATACATTGGGAATTTCTAGTTTCTATATTAGCATCGAGAACAAAGAAGTAGCTGAAAGTGCAGGTATTATGTCATGCTATCCTTAGAAGACCAGGTCCTAAAGACAAAGTCAAAGAATCCGCTTGACGTAAGTATCACAACTACTAAACAAATAACAATATTTCTGCGTTCTTTTGTTGTACCACATCCTACTAACTTACATTTAATAAAATCACAGGTTTTTCCAAAGAACCAAGGCCAATATAGCGCCTACGAACTTCAAGATTGGCGGACTAATGGTGTGGGACATCGGTTAATGTTTTTGCAAAACAAGCTAAAAATGACAGTCAAGCCTTTTTTTATTGATATGTGTGAATGAGTGATGGAAGTTTGTGTATTAACAACTGTATTTTATGCTTTCTTTATTTTCATTTGTGGATTCATATTTTATTAATAGAAAATTTACTCCTGTTCGTCAGTTATGTGGGATTTATTAAAATCCATTTTTCATGTGGTTGATCCGGGATGGTGCATGAATTTAAATAAAACAAAACAATTGAAGGCATGAAATGAAACCTTATCATGTAACGAATATTCAATTAATAGATGTAGAGCCGTATGCCCACTTGAAGACTTTGTTGGAATCAAGATTTAATGGAATCTTCAAAGTCTACATGGACTGGATACTTCAGAAGATAAAGAAAAGTTCCATAGGACTTGATCAAAATTGCCAATTGGGAGGGTCTCAAATCTAATGAGAATCAACTTATGACAACTACAGAACAATTTTAACAAGAAATGTCTTGGAGATCCATCAGAAGTCATAATGGTTCACTTCCTCTCTCTCTCTCTCCCTAATTCAATTCCTGAAATGTCGACTAGATGATCCATAAGTTTCAAACTATCATTTGTACAGCTAGAGAAATAGGTAGGAAAAAAGGAATGCAATTCACTCCCTCTCATAAAATGTAAGGAAGGTAAGTTTATAATAATATGTATTCACAGAGCATTTACGCAATTTAAGCGGGATGGACATGATTCTATCTAGAATAATGTATTCACAGAGCAAGAATGAATAGGAAAGACAGCTCTTAGAACAAGAAGTGAGGGAAATAAGCAAAGAATTAGTTCACAAAAAGAGCTCTTGAACACTATGAAGTTGTCAATACACATAATACAGGCACACAGGACTATTAGGAGCTAGAACTCACCTTACACCAATCACCCACATTGGCAGTGACAAGTTCTACAACATCGAAGCCACGCACGTGGAACAATTTTCGAAGCCTCTGAAAAAAAAGCTTTTGTTATAACGTCAACGTTTGAAATGGAAGATAATTATCATGAGTAACAAATACAACTATCAAAAATTCTTGATCCATCATTGGGGAAGTGGATTGAGAGATGTGACCACTTGTGAGCAGGGTGACAACTACAGAGCATCCATGTAAATCTGTACTCGATCCATTAACACTTCAGCCTTAATCAAACAGTTATAAGCGAGGTGGGATACATAAATTATCTCATGTCATGTTCGGTCAAGACTGCAGACATGGTTTTCCATAAAATTAAAGAAAAAGAGTTTCTCTCAGATTCCTTATGATTAAACTGGTTTCCAATAAGTCGTAAATGTTTGACAGGCTGACTCAATTAGTCTCTCTAACTGCAGAAAATAGCACACAGGGCCAAATTTCACACATTGGATGGCTATGAAGGTACACCTCCAATTAATATTATAAACTTATCATGAAATTTGATTTTGGGATGGAGCTCTCAAGGATTTTAACATGGTATCACAGTCAAGCCATTATTGGAGCTCACAGTCTATCTTGCATGCGAGGGGGCACGAAGAAAAAGATGTGGGGGACAAAATGTACCAGATGGAATAAGAAGCGAAAACGAAACTACTTTTTAATGGGGTCTTACACATAAATGGAAACCTTAAAAAATATCTTGTTCTAAGTCTTGGCTTCAGTAATGGTTCATCAAAGATTAGCTATAAAAAGTCTATTTTAATTAACTATGATAAACAATAAGCTGGATATTGATCATTATTTCAAATAATAATCAATAAGAAATGCAAAATCATTTCAAACATGCATGAGATACAAGTATTAAACAACCAAATTATATTACCAAGATATATTTTTTACAGGTATAGCTAATTTCCTGACAAACAACATATACTGGTGCTAAGAAATGCTATGCCAGTTCCATAACACAACATTATTTAAAAAAATTAATAATCACTGGTTCCTAAGATACATCTGGTGCTGAAAAGTATGATCACCGTCAAGTTTCTCATTCTGGTGCTACAAAATTATATGTCGGTTCTATAATTCAAGCAGACTCTAAATGTTCATAAGCACCAGTACCAAATGCAAAACCGGTGCTGAAGTAATAAGCACTAGCATTTTTCCAACATATCGATGCCCAATATCCGTAACTGGTCATGCCTTCTTGAACACCAGTATGGAAATGATCAAGCACCGGTACCTTTCATTCCGGTGCTTTTCAATACTCAAAACTGTTCAATTTACATCGGGTCACTTGGGCACCGATATCTGAGGCGGCATTTTACTGATGCCTTAGTGATATTTTATAGGTGCCTATTGGGGGGATTCCAGTGGTGTCTTAATAATTGGTAATTCAATGAATTGTGTCTTTTGAAAATACCGTGTAAAATTTGTACATTAATGAATCATGTGAGAACATATATACAAAACATTTCATTAAAATTAAAATAGTCAAATAGGGATGGAAATAAATAGCAATAGTACTTTATAAATCATTCCATATTTGTGCATATTTGGTGCTTCACTAATTTGAGAACACTTTGAAAATGGGCTAACCCATGTTTTATGATATTTCACAATTGTTTACGTAATACACGTTATTCGGTAAAACTTGATTGATAAGGATATGCCTATCATACACATAGATTGATCTGGCTAGTCACACACCAGCAACAAGTGGATTGCTGGTAAGTTGTCGACTCCACCGTCTCCACAGCCGAGTCAAAGACGCACGTGCAACAACAGGTCTCTGATTTCCACCACCCATTTCCCCCACGACAGTTGTCGTAAGTCGCGGAACTTCTTAACACGCCCTTTAAAAATATATAACTTCTATGTGTGTCTAGGTTTGTAAGTCCCACCTTGCATATAATTTTTTTATGGAGGTTATTCATATAATTTCTATTAAATAAAAATTTAATGTACAAACTTAACTTTTTGTTTGTTGTATAAATAAGACATGGTCATTGTTTAAACTCATTGGTTTTCCTTCACCCTCTCATTTATCACTTAAAGCTCCACACATTTAATTTCTTATTTTTCATTAGGATCGTGTGTGTACATGGTGTGCATGTGTGTGTCTGCACGTGTTTTATTCGGCACTTTAGTTAATATAATTTGAGTGAATTTCACTTTGTCTTATCCTAGTCAATTATATTTATGAGCCCCATGCTCACTTTTTTTTTTCTATAACCATTTTGTAATACTATTCCTAATGCATGTATTTTGTTTATAATTTTATAGTTTGTTTGATCTTACATGTGGTTTTATGTCTGTAACTAGGGTGAACTAGCTTGTGCCTCATGGATGAAATTTTTTTCCTAACTTCATTGTGTGATAACTTTGAATAGGTCAATGTTTATTAATGTTCACATTTGATGTAACGAGTACAATTTAGAGATTTTTTGAATTACATGTTATCTCTGCAGCCTTTAGTAGTAAGTAAATATGTTGCTCAGTCAGTGGCATGCCTTAAATGCATCCAGGACCTTCAGTTTATCTAATATCCTATGACATCATTTTTGTTATGCTAACATTTTTCACATGATATAAATATTGTCTATTTTATTTGATATTCTATTCTATTCTATTCAATGTATCAATTATTAATATTTACTCCATACTTTCTTTTAGGGAGAGTGATGAGCATGAAAGTGTAGATTTTATATAAAACCAGCTTATGTTTCCTAGAATCTGCGATTATTGGCGAGAACATCTAGAAACTCACATGTAGTTTTTACGAACAATGTTTTAAAAGATAATAGTTACTTACATACGTGATAGTGCATTGAAGATAAGGTAACCCAGATTTTATGAAATCTTACCTTTCTCCTCTTAAGATATGTCATTAGGCAAGACCCTTTTGGAGATCTAATTGATTACCAATGATGGGGTGATTTTTTTTAATCTTTTTCAATACCGTGATGTAGTTTTTCTTATATACTAAGATTTTCTTTTCAAAAATTTAGTAGTTCTTTGCACGTTTGACTGTTTATAGTGCTCAGTTGCATAATGAATGAAAATTTGGACTTTAGAAGTGTATATCTATAAATAAGAACAAATTTCTTCAAAGTTTTTCCCTTTTCCTGCCCATTTGTATATTTGTATTGTGTTGCTAGTTCAATGTATCATTTGGTCTTGGATAGTATAGATTAAAAACAAAATGTTGTGCATGTACGTGCACAAGCACATTTGTGCATTTTTAGCGCGTCACTGACTTGCTAACCTTTTGAAGATGATGTAACGCATGTTCTATAAAATCTCATTTTTTTCACATAATACACGTTATTCTGTATGACCCTATGATAAAAATTTTACCGTATCATTTTGATGTATGAATGAAAGTCAAGTTTACGATTATTTTGTTTTAGAGGTTTAAAAGAAATACAAGTGCGATGGTTTATTAAAAATACAGCCATTATTTTAGTGTAGTTTTAAAACTTATAGATTCTGTTTCTTATTAGGTTTTGATTCAACTAATTGTGTCTTTGGAAAATATCGTGCAAAATTTATACATTAATAACTCATGTGAGAACATATTTACAAAATATTTCATGAAAATTAAATTAATTAAAGATGGAAACATATAGTAATAATAGTTTACAAAGCATTCTACATTTGTGCATATTTGGTACTTAACTTATTTGATGACATCTTGAAAATGAGGTAAACAATGTTTTATGAAATCTCACTTTTTCACATAATACACGTTATTCGATAAGACCCATATGATAAAAATTTCAACATTTCATTTTGATGGTATGCATGAAAATCAAATGTATGATGATTTTGTTTTGAAGGTTTGCATGAAAGCGAAGTGTGTGATGATTTTTCTTGAAGGTTTGAATGAAAGCCACGTGAGATGATTTATTTTTGAAAAAAAAACATGAATTCGATGTGAGATGATTTTTTAAAAAAACTACCGCCTGCTGCCACCTCCACCCATGGTCAAAATGAACGACCAAATCGAGGTTTAAATAGCTGAAACTGCCGCCCTGAAGTCTATGGACCAGTTAATCCATCTAGTCTCATACCAACAACAAGTTGATTGTTGGGAAGTAACCAACTCCACAATCTCCAGCCGAGCCATAGCCCCACGCGCCATGGA
Source organism: Rubia tinctorum (assembly GCA_032355605.1). Taxonomy (NCBI): domain Eukaryota; kingdom Viridiplantae; phylum Streptophyta; class Magnoliopsida; order Gentianales; family Rubiaceae; genus Rubia; species Rubia tinctorum. The sequence goes on from JAULKM010038334.1 coordinate 25,877, forward strand.
GGGTCTCTGATATCTGCAGCTCATTTCCCCACTACCATTTTCGTATGTCGCGGAACTTCTTAACACGCCATTTAAAAAATATATAACTTCTATGTGTGTCGGGGTTTGTAAGTCCCACCTTGAATAATAATTTTTTATGGAGGTTATTCATATAGTTTATGTTTAAATAAAAATTTGATTGTACAAACTTCATTTTTGTTTGTTGTATAAATAAGATACGGTTATTGTTTAACTTCATTAGTTTTCCTTCACCCTCTCATTTATCTCTTAGAGCTCAACATTTTAAATTTCTTATTTTTATCAGTATTGTCCATGTGTATGTGCATGTTCACATGGCATAATATTTCCTGAAAATTAAATTAAAGTAAAAATAGTTTACAAAGCATTCTATATATTTTTTGCATATTTGATGTTGAACTAATTTGATGACACCTTGAAAATAAGGTAAACAATGTTTTATGAAAGTAATAATAGTTTCTATATTTTTTGCATATTTGGTGTTGACCTAATTTGATGACACCTTGAAAATAAGGTAAACAATGTTTTATGAAATCTCACATTTGATTCACATAATACACGTTATTTGATAAGACCAGTATGATAAAAGTCTCCACATGTCATTTTGATGGTATTCATGAAAATCAAATATATGATGATTTTGGTTTGAAGGTTTGCATGAAAGACAAGTGTGCGATGATTTTTCTTGAAGGTTTGCATGAAAGCCTCGTGAGATTTTTTTTTGAAGTTATGCATGAATTACAAGTGCGATGATTCATAATATAAAAAAACACCGCCGCCTGCTTCCACCTTGATCCACGATCAAAATGAACGACCAGATCGGGTTTCAACAAAATGCAGCTGCCAGCCAGAAGTCTATGGACCACTTAATTCGGTTAGTCTCACACGAGCAACAAGTGGATTGCAAAGAAGTCGCTTCTCCACCATCTCTACAGTCGCACGCACCGGGATAGGTCTCTGATTTCTGCTGCCCATTTTTCCCGCTGCCGTTGTCATACGTCGCGAAACTTATTAACACCCCCTTTAAAAAATATATAACTTTTATGCGTGTCTGAGTTTGTAAGTCCAACAGTGTACCCTTTAGTAGTAAGTAAATAAGCTGATCAGTCAGTGGCATGCCTTAAATGAACATAAGACCTTCTGCTTATCTGATATCCAATGATATCATTGTTATGCTAAAATTTTCATTGTTGTTATGCTAAAATTTTCATGTTATATAAACATTATTTATTTTATTTGATATTATATTCTATTCAATGTATCAATTATTAATATTTATTCCATACTTTATTTTAGTGAGATTCATGAGCATGAAATTGTAGATTTCAGATAAAACCAGCTTATGTTTCCTAGAATCTGCGATTATTTGTGAGAACACCAGAAAACTCACATGTAGTCATTACCAACAATGTCTTAAAAGATCATAGTTACTTACAAGCGTTATAGTGCTTAAGATATGTCATTTCGCCACCCTTTTGGAGATCTAATTGATAACCTATGATTGGATGATTTTTTAATATTTTTCAATAATGTACTGTAGTTTTTCTTATATACTAAAATTTTCTTTTCAAAACTTTAGTAGTTCTTTCCACCTTTAGCTGTTTATAGCGTTCAGTTGTGTAACGAATGAAAATTTAGACATCGGAAGTGTATATCAATTAATAAAAAGAAATTTCTTCAAAGTTTTTCCCCAATTGTGTGATGATTGACATGTATGCCCCGTGTGATGATTTGTTATTGAAGGAATGCATGAATCCCAAGTGTGATAATTTATGAAAAATACTGCTGTTATTTAAATGTAGTTTTAAAATTTACTAATTTACTAATTTTTCATTGCTAATTCAACTAATTATGTTTTTGAAAATATAGTGCAAAATTTATACATTAATGACTCATGTGAGAACATATTTACAAAATATTTCCTGAAAATAAAATTAACTAAAGATGGAAATAAATCGTAATAATAGTTTACAAAGCATTCTACATTTGTGGATATTTTGTGCTTAACTAATTTGATAACACCTTGAAAAAGGTTTAAAAAATATTTGGTTAAATCTCACATTTGTTTCACATAGTACACGTTATTCGATAAGACCCGTATGATATATGTTTCAACATATCATTTCAATGTTATGCATGAAAATACAATACATGGTGATTTTGTTTTAAAGGTTTGCATGAAAGACAAGTGTGTGATGATTTTTCTTGAAGGTTTGCACGAAAGCCCCTTGAGATGATTTAATTTTGAAGGTATACATGAATTCCAAGTGCGATGATTTATATTAAAAAAATACCGCCGCCTGCTAACACCCCCACACACGGCCAAAATGAACGACCAAATCGGATTTCAAGAAGCTGCCGCTTCTAGCCCAAAGTCTATGGACCAATTAATCCGGCTAATCTCACACCTGCAACAAATGGATTTCCGGGAATTGGCCGACTCCACCGTCTCTACAACTGATTCACAACTGCACGCGCTAAGATGGGTCTCTGATTTCTGCCGCCCATTTCTTCCAATGTCGTTGTCGTACGACGCAGAACTTCTTCATACCCTTTTAAAAAATATATAAATTCTATCTGTGCCTGGGTTTTTAAGTCCCACCTTGAATAATAATTTGTTTGTAGATGTTATTCACATAGTTTTTGTTCAAATATAAATTTGATTGTGCAAACTTCACTTTTTGTTCGTTGTATAAATAAGACATGGTGATTGTTTAACCTCATTGATTTTCCTTCGCCCTCTCATTTATCACTTAGAGCTCAATATTTTCAAATTTCGCATCAGTATCGTGCATGTGTATGTGCATGTGCACATGGCGTGCATGTGTTTGTCTGCACGTGTTTTATTTGATACTTTATTCAATATGATTTGGTTGATTTTCACTCTGCCTTCTCCTGGTCAATTATATTTATGAGCCCTTGCCTAACTTATTTTTTCTATAAATCCTTCTGTAATACTTTTCCTAATGTATGTATTTTCTTTATAAATTTATGGTTTGTTTGATCTTACACGTGGTTTAGGTCTGTAGCCAAGGTGTACTAGCTTATGCCTCATGGATGAGAAGTATCCCCTAGCTTCAAGGAGTTACACCTTTGAGTAAGTCCAAGTTTATAAATTTTCGCATTTGATTTAGCGAGTAGAGTTTAGAGATTTTTTATAGAGAAAGGTACTTTTATAACCCTAAATACTTGCCATAAGTGCCAATATAACCCTCAGATAATTTTTAGTGCAAATATAACCCTATATAGTTGATGTAAGTGCCAATATAACCCTATAAGTGGTCCGGCGGCGGTCCGGAAAAAATTCGGCAAAAATCCAGCGAAAATCTGGCGGTCCGGCGGAAATGGGGTTTGAGCGTTATATTGGCATTTACATCAACTAGATAGAGTTATATCTGCACTAAAAATTATCTGAGGGTCATATTGGCACTTATGTCAAATAGGTAGGGTTATTGATATGAATCTCCTTGCGAAGACTCTGGATTGCGGAAAATTGGATCTTTATTTATTTGAGGATCTCGCCCAACTCAAATAAATGCACGAATCG
>JAULKM010038335.1:0-13314 GCA_032355605.1 Rubia tinctorum
ATCTATAAGTGGTTTGGAAGTGAAAATCAATTGCCCCCAAGGCTTTGTTAATTGTGATTTTACCATCTTTTTAGTAGCTTGTTGCATGAAAGCATAATTATTTCACGTTGATAGTTATGTTGTCTTTCAATTCATAACTTAGAAAACCAACCAAAACTCCCCCTCCCCTTTTTTCATGCTTTCTTATATATATATATATCTATATCTAGGCTTATATCCTTAAATGCATGAACCCTTAGGAAAATCCCTCTTCTTCGTGGATGACCCTGATTTGATACTATCTACTTAATTGTATTTAGTAAGCATTTAGGGCTTATAAATTGTATCTTTGAGAGGTACGACTACGACCTCCAGTTTCCTAATGCATCTCCATACCATGAATCGGGATTACCACTCAACCTAAGATTAGGATGGTTATGGTATAGGTACCATTCTCGATCCCGTTGACCTTGGGAACCAATAGCTCCTACCTCTCTATGGTACTAACTCAACCAAGAATACGAGTCGGTAGAGTGGTTGCAATGGCATATCTTACAAAGTTTCACTCGTTAAGCCTCCCTTCTCCGCATTTTTTTCCTTTTTCAAAAAACATTGGAATCTTCGTGCAACAATTGTCGGTGGTAACACCAAGAACTCAAGAAATACCTACCGCGATGAAAAACAAAAAGAAACAAAGAAAATAAAAAAAGTTTGGAATCGTTGTAGAAGGATTCTCAGTTTACACCAAGAACTCAAGCAATACCTATTCCAGAAAACAACAAACACACAAAGTTGAACAAATAAAAACACAATAAACAAAAAGAAAAAAATTCTACTCAACCGACTAACTATGCTAGCTAACAAATAGACTAAGCTAATATTCCCAGCAGCAGCGCCAAAATTTGACCTGCAGTCGCGAGGTCATTCAAATTGGTGCAGCTCACCCACTGGTGCTAATAGGGTCAAAGATAAGAATTTATATGTTGATCATAAATTCTGTCCTAACTACAATAAATATAGATAGTGGAAAATTAGGGTTCGTACACAGAGTTATTAGTGCCTAAGGGTTAGCTAAACACAATCCACTCTCGGGTGTTACCTCAATCGTGTGTAGGGAATATCTAGTATTTAACAAGGGGGGATGAGGGGGGTTGCATCACATGATCGACTTATAGATTTTATCCCTTTTTCTAGACTCTAATTCACATAAGCAACTATCAACCTATTTTCATGTTATATTAAATAGTGTGGAGATGTTAATTCCCTGGGAACTCCCAATGTCTATCACACAGCTGGTTCTGCCCCCTCCTTAACGTCTCACCTCCTCTATAACTTTATAGGGGTGTGCTTGTCTACTGACCACTCCCATAGCTCACTCACGGAGCTAACGACCCTACTTACAAGAATCATTCCTTTAATATGTCACAATAGTTAGATGTGGGAGTGAAACAAATCACAAAATCGGGACCTCCACTATGAGCACCCATCCTAGACCTCAAAAGGAAGAGAACATCAGTACCTTGTGATAACTCTAGAGTCTGCGCCACCCTAGTCACTCCAAACTAAAAATACTCAATTATCGGGGTAATCCAGGGTTTCCCAATTAGGATTTTAATAACATCAACGCGGTAGGTCTGATGCTCTAAATGTGCAATTCCTCACACTAGTAGCCAAATTAGATTATTTCCTATCACCATCCCGACACTCACAATGGGGATCTAACGCACATATCCTCTCTTTACTCACAGGAGTACCAGAGCGCCAATAATCCAATACCCTCAAATTAGAATTTAAAGCCTAGCACGGTATCATGCAAGAAATAAATCATGTGTATATCTTACCATAATTCATAGAATAAATCACAATAAGAAATTAGATTACAAATTAAGCATGATATTTATAACACAAAATGTAGGATGAATTTAACGAATCTCAAAATTCATGTCAAATCATGCTTTCTGATAACTACCCAAGAAATAAACTACTCTACTAACATTAAATCCATGGAAATCACTCGAATAAATTCAATTGATATAAGAGCTAAATGAAGAAAGAAGAAGAAGAACTCCAGAGAGAGATTTCTCCTCGTCTCTCTTCCTACCTACCACACTCTAAAATATACATTATGACTACTTACACTACTTAGTAAAACCTAAAAGGCTGAAGACCATATATATAGGGTAGGATAAATTGGCCTAAAAAGTCCAATTTGAAAAACCTTAGTGCCAGCATGGCATAGGCCACGCAGGATTTCATGGCAAGTCAATTAAAGCTCGTGCAGTTTTGCAGGGGACATTGTCTGGAAGGTTTTTTGACCAAAATTGATCGAAAGGGATGTGCAGTTTTACATAGCCTTTTGTTTGAGACTTGGTCTCCTGGTTTCTAAGTGTACGAGACGTGCACATTTGCACGTCGTGTCGGCCGAGTCTTGTTCTTCTTCAGTTGTTCATGCACGGGCCATACAAATTTGAATGGCCCATCATTTTGGATCCTCTTCTTAGCACGAGGCTGAGTCATTTCACATGGCCCATGCACTCTCTTTGATGCTTTCAAATTTTGCTTTTTTTTGTTCACCCTTCTATCATCTATCATGTTTGGACTCGTGGTCTTCAGTCCTCTACCAATTTTGCAATTGGCCTTCATGAAACTACTCTGAGGTGTTTATAGAAATTTAAATAAGCCCACGAAACAAGTGCTATACGCTCATTAGGATAAATATCCATTAGGATCATATTATGCTTCAAAATCAGGGATTTAGATAGAAAAACATCTAAACCCCCTATGATGTAAATAAATCTAAACCTAGAAATCTACCCACAAAAATATAAAGAAAGAGATGTTGAATGTCAAAATAAATGCATGCATTTAACTTCTTATCAGATCACTACCCGAAACTACCTTAGATTGTATTAATAACTTCTTTAGTTCAACTACGATAACAATTAGATAGTCGGAATAGAAACTGGTAAGGCAAAATGACCTTGTTTGTTTTTTGAACATGTTTCCCTGATGGTACGCTATTAATAATGGGCGCGAGTTCTATTAACCCATGAGTAGAAGGTTGGCCCAATGTGTATTATCCCTTAGACAATACCTATAAGGCCAGCCCATCATAATAGTAAACCCTAGTACTTACCCCACAAGAAAACAAAATACTTGTCCTGCCTAATTCTACCTAGAAAAGAGGTCATCGTTATAAAGCTACAGGTAACACTAGTCAGCTAATCTCTCATTCACTATTCACTTCTGTCTAAGTAAAGACCAAATTTTACCATCAGAGTCTACCCTTGGGACACTTCCAAGGGCTCTTTCTTGCAGATTCCGGTTAGTGGACTCACGTCTTATCCTAGGCAATTCCAAGGCACATCAATTGGAATTCCCAATGGGACCGTCAAATTAGATTATGAGTTTCAATGTTCATGTTCCCTTCTACGATAAGCACTTTACATGGAAGTGATTGAGTGAAAGGCATAAATGTAGGCGCCTATGAAGAAGTACAGTGCATGTATAGGGGGAAAGTCAGAAAAACAAAAAAAATTAATCTTCAGGGTTCCTAAACAATGATGTCAATCCCCTGCAGTGATGATCAGCCATATCTCGATAGATGCAACCGCGGAGGTGTCTCAAGTCAAAGCCGCAGGGCCTTCTAGGAAAATGATGATATTTTGCAAGAGGCTTTTGATACTGCTATGCATGTGAATTTAGATGATAAATCTTTAAATTATGGAATGCCATTTTAGTGGAGAATGTGAGGGAGGTTGATCCCCAAATTAATACTCACATAGAGGCCTTACCCAAGAACCTAGATGACTTAGTGATACCTGAAATCAAGCTTTCAATACAGAAACCACCCGTAGTCGAGCTTAAGCATTTACCCAAAGACTTGAAGTATGCTTTTTTAGGTGAAGGTGAGATATCACCGGTGATTATTTCTAGTAGGCTCACTAGTGACCAAGAGGATAGGCTGATTAAGATGCTTAGGAAATTCAAGGGAGCCATAGGTTGGACTTTGGCCAATATCAAAGGTATAAGTCCCTCAACTTGCATGCATCGTATATTATTGGAGGAGGATGTAAAACCCGTATGCCAACCTCAAAAGCGATTGAACCCACCAATGATGGAAGTAGTTAAAGATGAAGACCTTAAACTATTTAAAGCAGAGGTGATATATCCTATCTCCAATAGTAAGTGGGTAAGTTCCACTCAAGTGGTGCAAAAAAAAGTGGGGTGGCCATTGTAGAGAACAAGGATGGGGATTATTTTCCCACTCGTATTCAAAACGGGTGGTGAGTTTTTATTGATTATTGCCTCTTAAACATGGTAACTCGCAAGGATCATTTTCCCTTACCGTTCATCGACCAAATTCTTGATAGATTAGCCGTCATTCACACTATTTCTTCCTTGATGGCTATTTGGGATATTTCCTAATAGCCATCGATCCTGAGAATCATGAGAAAACAACATTCCCATGCCCTTGTGGCACTTTTTCCTATGCCTTTCAGTCTTTAAAATTCCCCGGCTACCTTTCAAAGATGCATGGTTAGCATATTCTCTGAGTTTATGGAGCTCTTCATTGAAACCTTCATGGATGATTTCACCATTCATATAGATTCCTTTCAATCATGCTTACAGCACCTGGCACTTGTGCTAGAAAACTGTATTGACACCAACCTTGTTTTAAACTCTGAGAAATGTCACTTTATGGTGGAAAATGACATTTTTCTAGGTCATGTGGTGTCGGATCAAGGTCTAAAAGTGGATAAGGCTGAAGTACACACAATCAAATCCCTCTCTTACCCCACTTGTATGAGAGACATTAAGTTATTCATGCCGGATTTTATTGGCAGTTCATTAATGATTTCTCTAAGATTTCTTCTCCCTTATGTAAATTGTTGCCAAAGTATGTTGACTTTATTATTGATGAGGAGGGTAGAAAATCCTTTGACACTTTGAAGGAAATGTTTGTTCTGCTCCTATCATTCAACCCCCAAATTGGTCCCTTCCCTTTGAAATTATGTGCGATGCAAGTGATTATGCTATAGGAGCAGTGTTAGGCCAGAGGGTAGGAAGAGTGCCACATGTCAGCTACTACACGTTAGTGACTTTTAATGATGCTCAGCGTAATTAATTCACCAAGGAGAAAGAGGTACTGGCGGTAGTATTCACCCTTGGGAAGCTTAGACAGTACCTTCTAGGAACTAAGGTCATTGTATAAACCGATCACGCAGCTCTCTGCTATTTAATGACTAAGAAAAAAGAAAAACCTAGGCTTATTAGGTGGATACTTCTTTTGAGTGACTTTGACCTTGAGGTGAGAGACAAAAAAGGGAAGTGAGAATTTAGTGTCCAACCATTTAAGTAGAATGACAACCCTTGAGAGCCTAGATCCCACTACGGAAAAGGCCAAGTTGGAACGAATTTGGGAAGAATTTCCCGACAAACAATTGTTCGGTGTGACAACTAGTAGCCTTCGTATGTTGACATAGTGAATTACCTTTCCATGGGGGAGTTTCCCCCTTCCTTTGATCAAACCAAAAAGGACAGGCTAGTGAATGAGGCAAAGGAATATTTTTGGGATGATCCTTACCTTTAAAATCATTGCTCTATCAAGAGATTAGGAGGTGTGTTTCCTAAGATGAGGTGGAGCCAATCCTTAGACTTTGTCATTATTCCAATGTAGGTGGACACTTTGGGTATAAAAGAACCACTAAGAGGGTAGCGGAATGTGGCTTTTATTATCCCAACATGTTGAAACATACCCGAGATTTCATTCTATCTTGTGATAGGTGCCAAAATATGGGAAATATCTCATTAAAAAATGAGATGGCCCAAGTTCTCTTAATGACGGTTGAGTTCTTTGATGTGTGAAGAATGGATTTCATTGGCCCTTTCCCTGAGTCCAGTGGTAATTATTATATCCTAGTGGTGGTGGATTATATGTCCAAATAGGTCGAGGCCAAAGGGGCAAAGAAAAATGATGCGGCAACCGTGATGAGTTTCCCCAAATCCAACATCTTCTCACGGTTGGTATACTCCAAACCATAATTATTTGGAGTGCTCATAAAATGGCCAAGAAAGAATTGGAATGCTCGATTGGATGATGCACTTTGGGCCTACTCGACCGCATACAAAACCTCCATAGGCATGTCACCTTTTCGAATTCCTTTAGGCAAGAGATGCCACCTCCCGGTTGAACTTGAGTTCAAAACAAATTGGGCCATTAAATGCTTAAATATGAAGTTAAATTAATCCAGGAAACATAGGAAGTTGCAACTAAAAGAACATGAAGAGTTTAGGTGTGACTCCTATGACACCGCAATAATTTACATGGAAAAGACAAAAGCACAGTGTGATAAGAAAGTAGTGAAGAACGACTCTTTGTGGGATAAAAAGTCCTTATCTTCCCATCTTGGCTAGTTCTATTTTCGAGTAAATTGCGATCAAGATGGGCAGGTCCATATGTGGTGACCAAGGTATATGATCAAGGAGTAATAGAGGCAAAAAAATGAGGAGAACGCCATCAAGTGGTTCTTTATTGGGGAAAGTTAAAATCTTATCTAGAATTAGGAATTTTGGGAGTAGACAAGGAGGGAAATCTCCTCTTTAATTAAAAAATCCAAGCATGAACTCTCCTATTACAAATAAGTCGTGTGGACAACAATAAAGAAACGTGTTTGCATTTTGTATTAAGTAGATTTTGATAATTTTGTGATAATTGTAGTGTGTTTCATTTTTGGTGGTGTTTTTGGGATTATTGGTCATCAAATTCTTGTATATAACAGTACTACTCTTGGTTTTCTAGTTTTTGAATACAGGTATCCGTGCGATGAATTCCAAAAGGAGAAATGGAGTTAATTCTTTGGTGTTTTCCAACTTTTCCTCTCACGTTGGTCACATGCATTGGGGACAATGCATGAACTAAGTGTGGGGAGGTTGGAACACCTTCGTGGTCGCTTCTCATCCATTTATGTTCTAGCTATGATGATTGTTTTGATAACTACTTTTTCATTTGTTTTTGGTTCTTTCCCTCATTTGGATTTGCAAACTTTTGGTTGTTTTTTTATATAAAGGTGTGAGGGCACCATTTTGTAGTTTGTTTTATGGGGATGTTTTGGGATGAACTTTTTGGTGGTGAATTTGTTTTTTCATGATCCTTTTGTAATATGAATCCCACCTTTGGGGCATTTTGTGTTACACAAAAAAATTGAATTTTTTGGAAAAAAAATTAAAAATATACATACCCAAAAAATTTGGAAACCCGAAAGGGCAATTTAGGCAAATATGGGAAGAAAACCCGGATAGGTCGAAAGACCAATGACAGGTTAGGCCCGATTAGGTTGGAAAACCTAAGTAAAAAAGAGAGACCGTGTGGAAAAGGTGAGAAGTGAGCTCAACATGTGTGAATGCTAGGATAAAACCCGAAATGGCTCCTAGGAAAAATGAGAGAAATTGGAAATGAAAATTTTGAACATCTTTTAGCCATCTTTGGAAGTTTCTTCATCAATATCTCTTGGATTGTTTTCAAAGGTTTCATTGGTAGAGTAAGCTAGTTTAGCACTTATCATTTTACTTTGCCTCTTCCCTTTTTCTTTTATGTATTTTGGGTGGATAGGCTACTTTAGAATCTTCGGGGAGAGTGAGAGTTGTGAGATTCTTACAATATTTGGGGGAGCTAGGATAGCTTAGGTATTAGTTGAATGTATTGGTTAACTTATATTTGCATGCTACATTCCTCTTGAATCTTTTCTCATTTTTGTTTACTAGAGGACGAGTAAAAGTTTTAGTGCGGGGAGATTGATGGGCACATTTATGTATTCATTAATCAATGCATTCGGTACACTTATTTTCATGTTTTCTTGGGTTGATTGCTATTTTTAGTTAGGTTCCCAAGTTTTGTAGACTTAATTGAAGCCAGTGGATCTTTGCACTCACGAGCACCTAGATTCTCCTATGTGATCTTACAAGTAGGTTGCCCGTGAGTAAGTTTTCATCATCATTTTGTAGAAGGTCATCTGCGAAGGTGGTAGAAGATATTTGAAGGCCATTTTCAAGAATGGTTAAAGATATTGAAGGTCATTCGCAGGGATGGTAGTAGATTGGAATCCACAGACTTCAAAGCATAGTAGACGATGGAATTGAGCATGGAAAAGGCAAATTTGAAGTTCAAGAAGGTAAAAAATGGAAAACGGTGCCAACCGACCAAAGCAGCTGGCTAGCCGACCAACTGGCATGAGACTTTGCACGAGCCCAACCAAGCCATGAACGATCCGTGCAAAGTGGCTGGCACGGGCCGTGAAAATTTACATGGGTCTTGCACATCCGTGCAGGCCGCAAGACCAATGCTCCAAAATCACTCCTAAACGGCTAAGTATGGGCGTGGACCATTCCTTTTTACATGGCCAGAGCTGTTTCAAGTTCCAAGAGTGAAAACAAACCCATGGGGTGTGAAAAATAGCACAGCACATGCCTTTTTCTAAGCAGAAAGTCCTCCCAGCCTAAGGGCCGCACCAAATGACACGAGGCACACAAATCGGAAGTTTAAGACTGACACCAGCCGATGGCCCGTGCCGGTTCATGCATCTCACACACCACGAAGCCACCTGGCCCTTGTTAGTCTGTGCAGCAGATGCCAACAGAGGCTGCAAGATTCCTGCCATGTCATGCCATAAGCCCTTTGTAGCACGGTCGTGCACAGACCGTGCCATTTTTAACCTGCCCTCTTTTGTGGTCGTCTAAACGAATCAAAGGAGATCCACCAAATTAACCCGAGAGGAGGCTAATTATTAAGGTTCAAAGATAGAGATTTATATTGTTGCTCTCATTCCTACTACTATACTACCAAAATTGGTAGTTAGTGGCAATCGGGGTCTTTCACGGAGATGTTAGGAATATAATATAAACTACACAGTTGCAATCGGGTAGTCAATATAATCATTTGTAAGGAATAATCAATGTTGGTAAAACAAGCATTAGGGAGGTTTACTAAAAACTACTAGCATGCAACTCAACAGAGAATAATTTATATAAACTAGCACCTGGGGAATATTTGTGTAAATGGTTAATATTGTTTCAATCCTCGATTGCATCCCTATTCTAGTGTTTGTGACACGTGGTGTGGTCGATGGTCAACACTTCAACGTACCTATCACGTAGGGTGTACATATAATCTTCCATCGACACCGCCTCCATTATTAGGGGAGTGCAACAACGGCCTTGCCTGTTGTGCAGATCTAAATCTCCCTCGTGCTATTATGTCCCGGGCACTACACTATGAATGCTTCTCCCTATGTTTAAAAGACAAAGAGGGTGAAGCATCTCATCGATGGCTCTAGGGTTCAAAAAATAACCCTAGCTTTCTACTTTAACTATCTCTACCCGTAACTCTTTGGTCCAACTCACCGACTTACTAGTGGATGGTCGATCATAACATTGACTCGGAAACCCACGTGCACACAACCACATGGTTTTGTGATTCTTTAAGACGACCTCGGGACAGGGGAGTCACCCTCTCGGGTTTTCATCCTAACTTCTCACATTTATATTTTTCAAGCTCACCCTCAACTTTTCCCACACCATTTGGCCTCTCATTTTTGAATAGGTTTCCCTTTTGTGTTTTCAACCAATCTGGGCCTCCCAATTTTTCCTAAGCTTCCCTTTTGGGTTTTTTAACTTAGCGTGTTGTTTTTCATTTTTATAAAAACAATCTTTTAAAAGAGCTACTTACTACATTAAAACAACTAAAATTCATAAGTATCATTTAATTCTCCTCCACCACACTCAAAGCTTGCACTTTTCTCAATGTATATACACATTCAAGAACACATGTCAATGAGAGGAAATGAGAAAACACTAACGATGATAAATGAACACCAAAATCTACCCTTAGTGGCACAATCCTGGAATTTAATGAGAAAACTACCATCACCACAATATACTAACCATAACCTCAAATCAAGAAATTCCAATCACAAGTAATATTATACACCAAAAATCGAATAAAGTATTGAAATTGTAGTGGATGATTATCTCTTTGGCTTCGAAATGTGTGTATCTAAAGTAGTTTGTGGTTAAATAGGGTTGGGTGTTATTTTGAGCTTGTAAGGAAGAAATGGTGCTATGAAGGTAGGAGGGTGTGTGAGCTTCATGGATCGTGCGCCTCCACACGCCTCGTGAATTTAGGATTTGGTTCTTCCTCCTTGTTCACAATTTTGAGCATCACGAACCATGTACATCTACACAGTCCACGAGTTGGAATTCTCCTAACCCTGTTTACTTGCTTTCCTCCAAAAACCAAATGCTTTCTACAAAACAGACATACACACTAAGCGTGATAGTGTTCCAAAACAAAGGCTAAAATAGAAAAACACACCAAAAACAATAAATATGTCCAATACAATGAAATGAGATAAATTTGTCTCCCCTACACTTAAAACGTTCACCTTCCTCAAATAAGAAATGTGATATGAAAAAAAAGGAAAACAAAATGATAGGAAATCATAACTTTTCAATGCATTGTTCTCAGCCCAATGCCCTCAAATCTATCTCCAACATGCAATTCAGATCAAGCCACTACAAATCCAAACTAAACAAGTATCAATCAACTTCCACACAAAGAAACAACTATGTGCGACCTAGGATATGTATTTGGTAGTGGTTTAGGTGGTGTATTGTGGTGGTGTCTAATTGTTTTGTGGTAAGAGTGGAAGGATAATGGTGATGTTCTTTTTTTAATGACAATAAACTTACTTTTTTAAAGGCTCAGGTTACCTCCCGAGAAGCTCCGTACGTTTAAGGTCATCGTCACAACCCTAATACTATCCATATGGGGAAGATTTGTACCTCATCCCCATAGGCAGCCAAAAATGAAAAGGCTTGGTAGAAATCTCCCAGGGGGAAGATTTTGTAGAGGTGGAGTCGACCTTAAAGGAGATGGTTGGTTTGGAAGCTTACCGTACTCGATTGACTTCTCCATGGTCATTTCTAAGGGTTCTGGAAATGTAGGGAGTTAGTTCTATAGGTGGAGGTTGGGGTGATGGTAGATACCATGATGAATAAAGTATAATAACCCGTTCCTTAACTTTTTTTCTTTAAACAAAACACTCCTCATCCCCTTGGAACTCATCTTCATCCATTGAGATGACTTTACTCACAAAAATTTTAAGTTCAACCGGGGAAGCCTCATTTTAGGAACATTGAGCTTCTAGTTGAATAACTTTTTCCATCATATTGCTCACATGTCCTTCATATATCTCAATGCTTAATGAGAGTGTGATTCCCAAATATTTAATGTCGTTATGAATTTTTGAGTGGAGTAACTCATTACTCTTGGTCACACTAGGTATTGCTTGCAAAAATTCTCCATACTCTGACTTGGGAACTCCCAAGTCTCTAGTATTACTAAACATTCATGTTTGGAGCAACTCATTACTCTTAACAAGATTTACCACAACTTCAAACATGTCTTCACGCTCAGACTTGGGAACTACTCCTAGGGAATGGTTTTGGGGTATTTTATAGAGTGGTGAAGGCCAACTATCTATCTCATTGTGTTGGTTTCCCGATGCATATCTATACCATGAATCTGGGTTACCATCCAACCTCATATTGGGAGGGTCATGGTATGGGTACTCTTCTTGATCTCTTTGGGCTTGGGAACCAACAACTCCTACCTCTCTATAGTACTCACTCAACCAAGAGCAAGACTCCGTAAGTGGTCTCAATGACGTATCCGACAAAGTCTCACTCGTTGAGCCTCTCTTCTCCACAATTTTTATTTTACTATAAAAATTTGGATCGTACTGCAAGGATACTCGGTGGGAATGTTTCTCTACTGAACATATCACCTCTTCCATAACTTTATAGAGGTGCGCTTCTCACCTCTACACACTCGTAGCTCACTCTCGAAATTAACAAGCCCCCGCTTAAAGGAACTTTTTCTTCCGTATGTTGTAATTATTAGATGTAGGAGTAAACTCAATCACAGGACTGGGACCTTCAGGATGAGCACCCATCCTAGACCTCAAAATGAAGAGGACATCAGTATCTCATGATAACTCTAGTGTCTGCACCATCCTAGTCCCTACAAACTAAAAGCACATGGTTATCGAGGTAAGCCATGGTTTCCCAAGTTAGGATTGTAATAACACCAATATGATAGGTATGATGATCCTAACATGCAATTCCTCACACAACCAGCCAATTAATATTATTGTCTATTACCACCCTAGTACTCATAAGATGGATTTATCGCACATATCCTCTCGATACTCACAAGACTACCATAGCACCAATAATCCAACACTCTCAAACTAGCATTTAAATCCTAACATGATATTGTGTAAGAAATAAATCAATTGTGCATCTTAACCTATTTCATAGCATAAATCACAATAAGAAATTGAACTACAAATTAGGTACAATATTTATAACATAGAGAAATAGGATAAATCTAAAGAGTCTCAAAAATAATGTCAAATCATGTTTACAAATAACAACCCCAAGAAATAAAATAATATAAACTAACAAACATCATGAATTCAATATACATAAATGGTAGAAATGAAGAAATAGACAAGTGCAAGTTTCCTAAGTGAAATCCTGCCTCTTACTCATCAATCTAAGATTCTAAGAACAAAACCTATGATGGATTATGAAAACTCATCATAGATCTAAGAAAACCCATGAAGAAAATGAAGAAATAAGCTAATATAATGAAAATATAGAGTTTTTGGAGGCCCGAGTTGGACTCAAGAAGATAAGGAGGGAGAAGGAGGCTTTTTATTGGCGGAGGAGAGAGAAAAAAACAAAAGGAAATAACTGCCCAGTTCTTTGATTCAGGGCACAGTTTGTGCAACAAACCATGCAGTTCTGAGGTTTAGGATGTGACTATACGGAATAACATTGGATGTGCAATCAGTCCCAAATAACCACCCATTTCTATATTCTCTATATACAGGTCGTGCATTTTTGCACGGGTCATTCAATCCTTTTTGTCTTCAACTTGTTTGCACAGCTAAGAGTGAACCTTTGATTTATTTTGTGAGTTCTTGTAGTTGATATTATAGTGCTCACAAAGTCAAATCCAATGGTTCCGTCCATGAAGGCTGATTATTCTCGAGTAGTTTCCAAAACTCTATTCCAACTCCCATATCTCTTTTCACCCACTACATTGTCTTCCTTCTTCAACAAACTTCCACCAAAATCATAGTGGCCTTCCTTCTTCTACCATTCTTGAAAATTGCCATCCTTGATCTCCTACCTGTTGAGTTAACCATGTTGCATAGGTAGTGATTATTGTTATTACTATTACTTAGTGCTAGTTAGAGGTTATAGAAG
>JAULKM010038346.1:0-13314 GCA_032355605.1 Rubia tinctorum
CGGCGCATCGGATAAAACCACGAAAGCCGAGAATAATCATCAATGAAAAGGGCATAGTAGGCAAACCCATCAGCAGACAAAATGGGAGAGGGCCCCCATAAATCACAGTGAACCAGATCAAGTACCCTAACATCACGTTTATCATTTGTATGAAAAGATAAATGTTTCCCTTTAGCTTTTTCACACGCTTCACAAAGTGTGGGTTTAGGCAGAATAGATGAGACATCTAAGGCTCCAGAAGCACACAAACTAGAAATAATGAAATGCGGAACATGACCAAGTCTAGCATGCCAGATGTCAAATGACGAACGCGACTGATTTGACTTAACAGTAAACAGTAAAGCGAGTGCACCATAGTCTAAGACATAAAGACTATCCTCAACATGACCGTGACCTAGGGTTTCCTTAGTGATTTTATGCCAAATAAAAAATGAACGATCATCAAGACAGACAGACAACAACATTTAAATCCCGAGTTAATTTGCTAATGGAAAGCAAATTTTTAGTGATATCGGCCACAATAAGCTCATCATAAATAGGCAAAGATTTAGATATCTTTGCATCACCAATATGTGTAATAGGGAGTTTAGCACCATTACCGACAAAGACGTGAGCAGAACCACCACATGGTGTCACACGATCAACAACAGATGGAGATGATGTCATGTGTTTTGTAGTGCCAGAATCCAAAATCCACTTGCACCCGTTGTGTCGTCCCTGAAGAGAAAGGTCTATAAAAATCACACCGGCGAGAACCATAATGAGCCATATAACTGAGGCAAATAAAAATATGTCTGGAAGAGAAAAATCTGCCAAAAAACAGCCAGGCGAGTGTAATACACGCGCTAGAAACAGTAGGGCGCATGTGTCTCACGCGCGGATAGAGAAGGCTGCGCATCTGGTCTTGGGTGCGTGTGATACACTTGCGAAGAAGGAAGACCGCGCGTCTAACCTTGGGCACGTGTATTACACGCGCTGTTTATGAAGCGTGTGTGTCCGGACTTTGCGCACGTGGATCTCACACGGCAAACAAAATCACTAAAACGGAGAGGACGACCGGAGACGACAGCCGGTAACAGAGCGATCGATCGCTGCTGAACAGTCGGTCGGTGGAGAAGAAGCGGCCGGAGAAAGTCGCCGCTAAAGATGCTGTCGGAGATGAAACTTGGCCGGAATGAATCGATGAAGTCGCGATCGGGAGAAGCTTGGACGCCGATTATTAGGATTCCGGAGAGAAGCACTGCCGAGGGAACAGCTGAAGACGAAGAAGACCTGAGAGAAGATGCCAGGAACTTGAAAATTGCCGAAAAATTGCCGGCGAAATTTGCCAAACTCGCTGGAAAATGGAGATGGTGGCCGGAATTTGGCCGAGCTAGTTTGGTCGGAAAGAGAGGGGGAGGGAGGCCAGAAAAAATAGGATTTAGAGTTTAGGATCCGAATTTGCTCTGATACCATGAAATAATAATTTCCCCGTAATGATTATTATTGATGATCAGAATAATAAATAGAGTACAAGACATAAAAGTAGAAGATTCCAATTATAACTCTAAACAAAATATAATCTAATATAATATTCTAATTGATTTAGTCTGACACTTTGCATTAAATTTATTTCGTGTGAATTATTATTTCTTAATTTTAGTTCAACATATATTCAATATTTTAGTATTATTTATTTATAAAAAAATGATAGTTAAATTGTAAGTGAAATTAGAATATTCAATTATTAAATCTGAATTTTATTTAAAATAAAGTAAATCAAATATATTATATATAAAATTATTATTGAATAATTTTGATAGAACATAATTTTTTTGACACTAAAGTGATGGTAACTGACGCTCTTGCATTGGAGTGCAAAATTTTAAAAAATTCTCAATCAAGTTTCTCATGTCCACGTCATGTTGCCGCCTAAAAAATGTTGACAAATGTCTTATATTTTTACTCACACCCCTTAGCATTGGAGATGCTATAATGATCTCCATTATAATGCTCCCACATTCCCATAAAAAGAGTCATTTCAAAGTTGTTTTTTTATTCTAAAAATAGAGCCTCTATTAACGGAGTTCAATTAAAATGCCTACTATATGCTCAAAATAGACACATTTTACAATTAAGTAGGTGAAAACTTGAAGGCTTAAGTCTGTTAGGGTTAATAATGAGAAAATGTATGCAAAGTTGATGCATGAAGAAGATAATATTGTATGATCAAAACTGTCTGAACAAAGAGGTGACATTTAACTACAAGTTTGATTTCAGCAATAGAATACTGTCAAGGTGCACACGTGATTAAAAAAAATGTTTGATTAGTAGTATCTTTGATCACAAGTAACTAAAAATGATTAAAAGTCGGATATTTTGATAATACACAGTATTTTTTTAATTAAAAACCACCCTTAGGTGGGGGTTATTATTAGGTCCCCAACCTTAAAAGGAAACGGTAAAATAGTACAATTCGTTTGTAGCCAAAAAATGGCTAAGGCAACAATAGTTGCCTTCAAAAGATAATAAAAAGCTAAAACTACAGTTTGACTATACATATATAATACAAAAGTGGATGGGAGATGCAATTCCAAAGCTAGTAATATCCACCCCCTGTGTTAACTACTAACTTTGGCCAGGCATCTCCACATATGAAAAGCAATCAAGCTTGAAAGGTGAAAGTTGCAGCTATGTAGTACTGCATGGAGTGACAATCAAAACGAGTTTGGAAACTTGATAGGAGACCAAGCAGATTTGAGTAGTAATGGAAGTATATGAAGCCTGAGAGGAGGAGGAACATAGCAGGAGCAATGGGTGTATCTGAAGCCTGAGAGGAGAAGAAGTAACATCGCAAGAGCAATGTTTGCATTGAGTGTAAGACTTGAGAGTAACAAGTGCCGGATGTTCATATTCCTCTGATGTATCATTTGAAGATGAATCCTGAAATTGACAAAGATTACATCAGTAGCTGCTGGTTGGAATCCTAATATTTGGGACGTCTGGCTTGTCTAAAAGAAGAAGTCCCTTGATTTCCCTGTTCAACGAGTTAAGAGTAAAGACTTGTTGTTCACAATAAACCGCCAGTTTAGCCAGCCTATCAGCTGGGCAGTTAGCCTCTCTTTTGATGTGGATGAGTGAACAATTTTTATCCGAGATCAAAGATTTGATTTGGAAAGCAATATGATATAGTTGACAAGGGGCCTTTAGGGGTTGATTAACATAGTGATTGCCAACAAACAGTCAGATTCAATAATAAAGGGGGAGGAGAGGGACTTCCCTATATTTAGACATTCTTGAATTGCTAACAACTCCGCATGAAGACTTGAAATTGCTATTGTTCTTCTTATTTCAGCATGCACCATGTCCCCATTGGAGTCCCTGCACAGTATAGCCAAACCACCAAGCATTCCTGGTGCCTCCCAGGAGGCATCTGTGTTTATCTTAATGCCACAGCTAGGCTTACACCATTTACTCACATTTATAGCAGGCTTGGGAGGGTGCTTTGGAACCAGGATGAAGCTTTTTTCATACCATGTAAGATCATAATAGTTCTTTGAGTGAATTGGTTTACAGAAAAAAGCCAAGAACAAATCATCCCTGATTGTCTTTTTGATATGTTCTATGTTAGGTCTTTTGCCATCATAGATGAGAGAGTTTCTAGTTTTCCATGAAGTCCAAAAGACAAAAGATGGCATTATTCTAACCAATTCTGTATGAGTTCTTGTTAGTCCAACAAAAGCCCACAACATAGACAATCTATCCCAGATATTTGCAAAATGATTTTGTTGAACTGCAAGATTACTTAGTATGAAATTCCAAACATTTGTTGCAAGTTCACATGCATTGAAGAAATAATCTATGGAATCCAAATTACAAGTGCAGATATAACATCTTGAAACCACAAAAATTTTCATAGTTTTCAAAATATCATCAAAAGGGAGAAGACCATTCAGTAGCTTCCACATGAATATACCTATATTCCCAGGGGTTATACTATTCCAAATATGCTTGAGAGAGGCTGGGGTTCTAGACCTTGGTCTGGCTAGTTCATATGCAGATTTGAGAGTAAACTAACCATCAAAATGCGGTTTCCAAACTAACATGTCTTCCCTATTTTGAAGCTGAGAATTTAGGAGAAAATTAGAAACTTGCTCAGGAATTAAACCAACAATGGAGGGCAAGAATAGTGGTTTATTGTTAATGAAGTGTGAAATGCTGCAATCTGAAGGAATGTCAGTTAAAAGGTGACTGCACATCTGAGAGAGAGGTCCATTATTTGTCCAATTAGAGTCCCTAAAGTTATCCCTTCCATTACCATGAATTACCATAGTGTTAACTTGAGCAACATGATCAACAGTAAGAATTCTCCTATAGTTTAAAGAAGTCCTATTTTGTGCTGGTAATTCCCACAATATCGGTGCCCATAGGGTTTTGCCTTGCTGGAATTTCCACCATAACTTGATTGAGAATGCCTCAATAATATGGTTTATTTCCCTCCAAACCATTCCATTCTCATTTTGAGGCAAACTCATCCTTTTCCATGATCTCCATACCTTTTTCTGAGTTCTATCTTGTTCTCCCCAAAAAAGGTTACTCATTTTCTGAGTAAGAATCTTAATTAAGACCTGGGTGGTCTGATCACAGCCCATATATGCAGTGGAATGGAGAAGAGGACTGATTGCAGAAGAGTGAGCCTACCAGCTGCACTTAACCATCTATTTTTTCCAGTTAAGAAGCTTGGAATCATAAATCTCCCTGAGATTCTGACAATGAGAGACCTTTATCTTCCCCTGAAACATAGGAACTCCTAGATATGTAAAAGGAAATGTACCCTTTGACATATTAATGAACTGTGCTTGAGTTGCATGCATGTTAACATAGAAACGACTTTTTTGGTAGTTAATCTTTTATCCTGTAGCAACTTCAAACTTTTCTAGAAATGCCCTAATCCTAATGAGGTTAAGTCTGGTTGCTTTGAGAAAAATGACAGTGTCATCAGCATAGCTCAGATGTGAGGTAGGGATGACACTATGGGGCAACTGATATGGCTGGATTTTACCATTTTGGTAAATGAAACTAAGGCTCCTAGCAAAAGCTTCTGTGAAAATGTTAAAAAGGAAAGGTGATAGTGGGTCACCCTGCTTTATCCCTCTGGTTGGCAGGAAAAACCCTGTAGGATTGTCATTAATTAAAATGGAGAACCATGCATTGGTAATGCCATTCATGATATTCCTCACAAAAGCTCCATGAAAGCCAAATTTCAATAAGATGCTATTTAGAAAACCCCAGCTGACTCTATCAAAAGCCTTGATAAGATCAAGTTTGATAATGCAGTTGGGGTGTTTTCTCTTTAAGCTCAGAAATCTCAACATTTCTTGTAAATAAATTACATTGTCTGAGATTTCATTGTGTTTCATGAATGCTGTTTGTTGGGGAGAAATAATGACTGGCATGATGGGTTTTAGTCTCTCCATTAACACTTTTGACAGAATCTTATTGACCACATTAGATAGGCTTATGGGTCTATAATAACCAAAATTAGATGGGGTCTGCTTGGTATTAAGGAGATCCATGTACTAGTGATGCCTCGTGGTAATTTTGAACCTGATAAGAAATCATTAGTGGCATCTAGAATATCAGCACCAACCAAATCCCAGCATGTAGAGAAGAACTTAGTGCTAGATCCATCCGGTCCAGGAGCATCATTCTGGTTTAAGCCAAAAACTGCATCCCTAACCTCTTCTAAGGTTGTTGGTTTTATAAGTTCAGCATTATGATCATTAGTGATCAGTGATAGGATGTGATTGAGAAAGGGTTTATAGTATGAGCCAGCTGTGATCTCCTGGTCATCGGACATGAGGTTTTTGAAAAAGCTTTAAGCCTCAAGGGCAATTTGTGAGTGTTTCTCTAGCCATCTCCCCTGTGAGCTTTTAATTTTGGTGATTTGCAGTCTAGATCTTCTTTCTTGGACTGTTTTGTGGAAGTAAGCAGTGTTTTTGTAACCTTCAGTGAGCTATTTAACCCTACTTTTCTGCTTCCAAAAGTGCTCCTGCTCTTTTAATGATCTAAGAAGGTTTGCCTTAGCCCTATTAAGACTGATGTAATCAGTCTGTGATATAGAGTTTTGGAAAATAATTTCCATCTGCCTAAGGTTTTCCTCAGCTCTGATGACATTATTATCAATATTGCCAAAGTTTTCTGAATTCCACTGTTTCAGACTTGACTTTAGCCTTTTCAACTTCAAGAAGAGGCTCATTAAAGGTGACTGAGACAAGGGTTGTGATCAATTCTGCTTAACAAGGTCCATGAAATCATGTCTAAGTAGCCAGGTGTCAATGAATCTAAAAGGCCTGGGGAAGGATTCGACCTTACTGGAAACACTAACCAGTAAAGGAGTGTGGTCAGAGGAAAACCTATTTAGGGTCTGAATGGAGGCTACAGGGAAAACTTCTCTCCATGTTTGTGTGCTAACAGCTCTGTCTAATCTTTTGAAGGTGGGATTGTGCAATCTATGGTTAGTCCAGGTGAATAAATTGCCTACTATGTGGACTTCCTCTAGGGCATTGGAGGACAAAAAATTATTGAAATCAACAATACTCCCATAATTATGAATTGATGGGCCTTTGTATTCATTTATCGAAGAGATTACATTAAAGTCACCAATCATTAGCCTTTTATTATCAGGTAAGTTATGTAAATCTGCCCAAAGTTGTTGTCTACCAACTCCATTAGTAAGAGCATAGACAAAAATTATTTCCATGAACATATCGAGATCAAGGTAAGAAAAATCAACCATTAAAAACTGATTAGACTGTTGCTTAAACTGAATCTTAATTTTTTCATTCCATATAAGTCAAATTTTGCCATTAGCAGATGAAAAACAATCATTATATTTCAGATTTTTCATGTATGAAACACATTCCGAAGAATCATGCATATGTTCTATGATGCAAAAAATATTAGGATTGTGCAGTGATTTTAACTTCTGAAGCCTCAAAATAGAAGTATTGGTTCCCCTAACATTCCACACTATCATATGATGCTGTAAAGTTTTACAATCCATATTTCTTACTCTTGGAGCGTTTAGAAGGGGATCTCTGTGTCATCCTATTAATCTGTGAGAAAAGGTATTTTTACCTCTACTGGTTTCAACAACTGAAGGAGTTGAACATACCTGCTCATGTCGAAAGTCTTCAGTACTTGTAATTTTTGCAATGTTATTCCGCTCTGTCATATCATTCAATAGGGAGAATCTGTTTGTTAAGATTGGGGAAGCTCTATCTAGAGGGGGGCATTAGAATCATTAGTAGCATGTAGAATTCGTGAAGAGCCATTAATTAGAAACAGATTATCTTTAGCATATGTCTTATAAGCTATGTTAGTAAGAAATTTTGGATAGAGATCCTCAAATGTAGAATGTACAGGTTGCTGGCCAATTGATTCATTGTGTCTCTGAGCCATCATAGTGCCATTATCCTGCTCTAGGTTGAAAGTTGTTATATGATTCAGATTGAGAGCAGTATAATCTACAAGTGTGGTCTTATCCCTACTAGTTATAAGAGTGGATGAGTGTTGCCTAAGTCTAGAGGGGGTGGAAACCCGAGGGCTAGATGACATAGCTGATGGGGAGTTAATGAAGACAGCCTTGCCCTTATCTATTCTATGTCTTGGGGAGACATCTATGTCATTTTCTATTGGCACATTGTCAATAGGCACAATCAAGGTGGGGGTTTGAGGAGAAAATGAGCATTGTGTGTATCCTTAATTTGCATAACTTCCTCTATGTCTTGTGCTAAAACAGTGGGAGCCTCCTTAAAAAGATGACATGTTGGTCTCCAGTCATGATTAGGCACTGTTATAGGATTAATCACCCTACAGTTATCTATATGATGTCCAAGTTTAGAGCAGTGGGTGCAGTAGAGAGGTATGTTTTCATATTAAATATTTCAACACATATTTTGATGGCCGATGGCCTTGTCAAAGCTTCAGTTGTAGCATCAATTTTTAGAAAACAGCCAATAAGATTACCGATAGCTTGAATTGCAGAGCTATTGTAATAGTAAAGATGAGCGTTTCTAATGGTTACCCAAATTGGCACAACGGAGGATTCAGAATTGGGTGAGAAGTCTGGAGTTCAACGAAGTACTCTCATTGGGTTGCCACTCATCATCCAGGAACCCTTGATCCAGCATCTCTGAAAATCATCTTTTAGCTCAAACCGGATAAGGATGTGCTTGAAATCCATAGCCCCAAGCTGGAAATTGCCCTTGAAGTCCGTCATCTTGAAAGCCAGTTGCATCGCCTCCATGGTTGGATGCCCTTTTGGGAACTATCCAATTAGGGCATTGTTGTAGTGTGAAACTAATTGTTGAACTTCAGATTCTGAGTAGAGGCATGCCAATTCGGCTTTGTGTTCGGTGATGGGAGAAAGGTTTGGGTTACACGGCAGCGAATTGGCGAGAGGAGGTGGGCGAGAAGTGACGGTTTGAGCGTATGTTTTCTATAAGCTGGGATTGGTTGGAAGTGGCTCCTCCATTGAGCGGCAGAGCAAAAACTTCGCGGTGGTGAAGCTGGGAAGTTAGCCGTTATCAGGGAATAGGAGGAGAGAGAAGAGAGTGTTTTTGTTTTTTTGAGTGATTCATTATCTAATCTTACCAAATCTAATTCTAATCAGAATAAAATTGAATATTCTAAACCCTAATGGACTGTATTTTCTAAATTCAGCTCTTCAAAGCCCACATGGACGAGCTTATCAGTCAGTCCAATAACAAAAAATAAAATAATTTTACAATAATTTGCAAAGATCACACTACCTTGTTAAAAACCTGGCGGGAAAAAAGAGTATAGTGTTCTTCATGGCGTCTTCAGTTAATCGACAAGCTTGAATAATTAATCCAAGCCCTAGCCAACTTATTCTTGAATTCTTCATCATGAAGTTGATCCATCAAAGCATTCAATGCCGCATCCCTAAACTTCGTTCTTGACATTCTCATCGGTACAACCATGTCACTTAGAAGATCCTGAACATAACCCTTGAATGTTAGATCAAGTCATGGAATGTCTTCAATTATGGTGGTAGTCGTTTTGGCATCTCCATCACAAGGTGAAAGGGAAAGAGGGAAGGAAAAAATTTAAAATCAACAAGAAGCTAGCTATGACAATCCCCCTCCCATTGCGCACAACACAGAGGGGATATGCAGCTGCGATTGGGGTAAGCGCTTATACTATGCATCGTTGGATCAAGGAGGGTCAGATTCGAAGACATTAAAATGCAATAAAACCTTTAATTTTAGCAACTAATCAGCTACACGGGTTATACTACTCAATATCTCATTTGAAGCATGATACAAGTGTAGGAAAAACATCTTTTATGGATATGCATCACATTATACATATAGATGAGAAATGGTTTTACATTACTAGAGTCGCAGAGAAGTATTATTTTCTCTCAGATAAAGAATAGCCTCACCATACGGTTAAAAACAAGAGGCATATAAAGAAGATAATGTTCATTTGTGTCGTATGTCGACCAATCATCAACAATGAGGAGGAGGTCCCATTTGACGGTAAAATACAAATTTGACCATTCTCACATGAAGAGGCTACAAAGAAGACGAGCAAGACTGGTACTTTGGTAACCAAACCAATTCCATCAATCGACCGTGATGTTACTAAAGAGTTCATGTTGAAAAAGTTGGTCCCAACAATCAAAAGAAAATGGCCATTACTGGCTAGCACAAACATAACAATTTGACAGGATAATGCAAGACCTCATATATATGATGATGATGCCGAATCCAGAATGGTTGCAAGTTCGAACGGCTTAAACATAAGATTAGGTTTTCAGTCACCAAACAACCTGGATTTGAATGTCTTAAATTTGGTTTTTTTTAACTCAATACAAAGTTTGGAACACAAGACAATATCCATCACATTAGATCAACTCATTTTAGCCATAAGCAGCTTTTGAAGAATTGGATCCAGAAAATTGAACTAAGTGTTTCCAACACTACAATGTGTCATGGTGGAGATAATAAAATGCATGGGATCTAACCGTTACAAGCTACCACATATGAAGAAAGATGCACTCCAATTACAAGGTATGCTACCAAGTGACATAGAGGTCGACACGGAAGTGGTTAGGGAGGGCTTACAACACTTGATAACATCAAACAAAGCAAGGGGTCTTGCGTACATTATTTAGCAAGTTATGGGATAACAAAGAGGTTTGAATTGCCTTCCAGTTTTTCATTACGGTTGGATAGGGGTAGGCATGCCTAAAGGATGCAAACACAATGCTAGGTTTTGTTAGTGTGTTTGCGATCCAACCATTGATGTAATGAAAAACATCTGCTTTAAGTTTTTCTTTCTAATGAAATGGTAGTTATCGAAGTGACAAGTAGGTGTAAACAGAATAGATACACATAGAGGGAACAAATAGCCACAATACACTTTTGAGCAGAGGTAATAGAACAGTCACACACAGAGGGAACAGAACAGCCACACAAAGAGGGAATAGAATAGCCACAACACACTTTTGGCTTGAATATCATCCCTATAGAGGGAACCAAACCTTCCCCATATACATTAATGTTTTTGGAGGCAATTTTCCATAGCAATTTGTGAACACAAGGATGTACCTGAGAGGAGTCCAGAACCAAGAACTTAATAGGGCCACTTAATATGAAAGGAACTGATAATAGGAACTAATTATTAGTAAGTCATAGATTCACAGTATAAACACTTCATACTATATACTAATATCTCAAGGATTCACTGATTATTAACATTGTGATAATATTTTCAAATGTACAAATCTAACGAAAAACCTTTACCTCTGACAAGTCGATTGTCACCCCGTTCAGGTCCTAGACAAACCGTTGTGATTCTGATTTACTAGGCTGAATCTCCTTTTTCGGCTGTAGAGTCGCAAGTGTAGCATCGTCATTCAGGTCATACTCTGCCTCTTTGTCGGATTCGCATGTGTCGACAATGGCAAGCCAATCATCAGCATCCACGAAATCGCGACACCCAGACCTGACCCGCCTTGTTCGAATCAAACTCGACCTCTAGTGATATGGATTTGGAGACCACTGTGTCGCCGACAATGATACCCGCACCACCTTCACCTAGTATTCCGGCACCTGAGATTCCGGGGATAATTGGAACCAAAGAAAACCAACGTCGTCAGCTGACAACATCATCGTCGGGCCATTCCGTCTCGTCGACGAAGGTATCATCGATTTGGGACTCAAATACAAATGGAGGTTCAGATTCACTGGGAAAAGGTGGTTGATTTTTGGACCGGGCGGGATTTGGGTGGGTCATTGTGGAGGAGAGATATCTAGAACGCGGTAGGCGAGGCGAGTCACAACGGTCAGCTACGAGGTGAAAGGCGGTCAAGGGTTGGGCTTGGGTCGTCACCTCCGCCGATTCAGGGGATGGGTTTTGCAATGTGGATTGGAGAAACGACGCAGGGTTTTAGGCGAGTCTTTGTTTGGGTTCATATAGGTTTAATGGCGAAGAGATTGTGTGAAGGAGACGATAAGATTAGGGTTTCAATGTTGGCCTCTTCTTTCTTTTTATATGGTGGCTTGAAGAAAGGAATTATTCAAAATTGAACAAGATATGGGCTCCAAAGTGTAACCCAATTCCAAAAATAAGGAGGGAAATATTATGGCTAATTCGGTCCAATTTGAATATTGGAAAATATTTGAGGTAAATTGTTGAATGGTATGAGGATAAAATGGTCAAATTTAAAATTGTCCCTTTCCTTTTTTGGCCTTTGCTGCAGGGTGCCAGCAAAAAAACATCCACTTTTAGTAAGTGTGTCATTGTTAAAGATACGGAGTAAGTATATATTTTAAAGGATTTTTTTCAAATAAAGATTTAGACCATGTTCTCTATACCTTATCTTATCTGATCTTATTTAAATTGAATTGAACTAAAAATAAGTGTGTTGAGAAATAGTAATGAAATGATTAAATTAAATTAAATTTCACCAAATTAAATTTTCACAGAACTGGTTTGATCTAAACTGAACTGTACTGTAATGCAAATAAGCTTAGGCCTTAATGTGTACTTGATTGATATAAAGGAATGTAAATGACCATGGTAAAATGATGATAAAAATCATTATTACAATTGTTGGTACAAGAGATGAATACATATAAGTGTATTTGAGTTTATTCTCAATTATGTGAAATACACCCATTTATATTATCTTACTCCTTAACTTAAAACTTTGTTATTTTGGGATTGCGTTACATTATGGAGTTCGCTCGTTCTCGCGACTCATGCCCGGATGGCTTGACCCATAAACCAAACTTTACTTGACTAACAATGAAATGAGCCATGATCGACGGAGCTAAAAATGGAAAAATACATTTATATACGTACTACTATATTAGCTAAGAAGTGAGATAACAACACCAATGAGAAGCTCACAGCAGTTATGCACCATCGAGAAGATAGGAATGAACTGTCCCTTCAAAGTTAGAGCTAGTCTTATTGTAAAAAAAGATGTTTTATAGAATATTTATAAGGATAAAGTGCATTCACGTCACCAGTTCATTGTTTAGTGCACATATTTCCGTCAGTTTTTCGAAAGTGCACACATATTCTCGTTTCTTGTTTTGTGTACATAAACCCCTTGTTTTTTCAAACGCCGGTCTCCAGCTATATGGATATATGTGCACTTTCGGAAAATAGAGAGAAGTATATGTGCACTTTCAAAAAACTTGAAGAGGTATATGCGCACATTTAAAAAACCGGGGTATATATACACTAAACAAAGAACTCCACTACAAAAAAGGAGTCCAGTAGCTACACAATTTTAATTACACATAAGAAAAGTGTAGGGAAATTAAATTCACTCTCAAGTGTAGTAAATTTTTATTACACTTCTTATATCATTTGCTACATGTTAACATGAGACAATACTTCATTACATTTTAAGGTGTAGTAAAATGGTACATAACAAGTGTAAACAAAGCTTGATATCTTCCTACATCTGAACATGTAACAACAAATTTACCATCCTAAATGTGCAATAAAATTTAATGCATTCTTGAGTCTGTGTTAATTTCATTACACTAATTATATAATGATAACGTCTCCTGTTAGATTAACTAACGGTTAAACTAATTATATAAACCTCATTTTTATATTTTTAAAATATTTTCATAATTTTCGATGTCTCATCGCAATAAATAAAAACAATAATCAAATCACCCTATTGATGATCATACCAATAATAAAACAAGACTTTGTATTATATAATTTGTTATAATTAAAAATGACCCCATATAATTTGTTAATTTCATGCCACTG
>JAULKM010038356.1:0-13313 GCA_032355605.1 Rubia tinctorum
GGATATTTCCAATGATTGAAAAGATGTGACTATAATTAATGAAGCGGTGTGAACATTGTTCATCACCAATAGATATGTCTTCAAGTTTCCAAAGGATAAATGTCATAGAGAGATGTATTATTTCATCTCAGCCCATTAGTCTATAAATAGATGAGTTATCTTCACTTTGAAGTACACAACAAGAATACAACCAAAATATAAGAAAACATGAGAAAAGAGAGAAGTACTCAATATGAGAGAAAATCTCACAAGAAGGAAAAGAATGATAGTGCATTATTTTTAGAGAATTCTTGCTCTTTGGTCCTTTGTTCATTCGGGGTTGGAGAAGTGAGTGCACACTTCTGTCAACCAAATTTCATTTTATCTTAGAGCATATTTGTTCTGAATTATATGCACATAAAAGAGAACAAATAAAGCCTTAAGGAAATTGTTGTACACGACTTGAAGGTTGTATTTTATTACATTTTTTTGTGGAGTTATATATTTTGCAGGTTCATAGAAGATTTTTTCAACATAAATTCCTATCAAATTTGATGTAGCAAAACCAACAAGGTTGGTATGATAAAAAAATTAATTTCTGTGAAGTATAATTATGATGAAAGGAGAAGAGACACGTAAATGGATCACTTAAATTATCATCATGGAGATCAAGGCATCACCGGTCTTCACATAGAATAATCAGTTCTTCATTATCCAACGTGGGGTTAAATAATAGCTGGGAACTCAAACGCATGAAACTGGAATGTTTAGAGTCTCGTTAGAAAAAAAAAACTAACAACAATTTTGGTAATGTTTCAGACAACATTAAATTTGCTGAACAAAGTGTGGCTCAATTGGAACTGATTTATGACTCATCCCACTCCCCGTAGTCCGTAGACAAGGCCAACCTACAAGTAGGGATGATCATGGGTCGGGTTGGGTTTGGGTTGGGTCTAATAAAACTCAAACCCGATCCTAAAAGAATTTAGTTAGACTAAAACTAGACCCGAACCTGTAAGTTTTGAAAATTTTAGGCCCATACCTAAACTCGATGGGTCCAAAACGGGTCTTATATGGGTCTGACTTTCTTATTTTTTCACTAAATAAAAAAATTCAAGTTCAATATGGAAATAATTAATTCTTCAAGGAAAAAATATACAACACACATTATTTGTTTGATTAAAAAATATAGATACAAAGAGAACATGAAAGTAATTTAGAAATTGAGATAAATAATATATATAATTAGGGTAATATGGATCCACAGATTGGGTCTGGGTCGGTTCTGTGTTATAATATTTTAGACCCGGACCCGGACCTGGACCCATTATTTAAAATCTAGGCCCATACTCGGACCCGATGGGTCTAAGTTTTTTGTACCCATACCCGACCCAATGGGTCTAGGTCGGGTTCTAAATCCACGATCATCCCTACCTACAACTAGTTAAGGTTGTGTTTGACATGACTTATAAGTGCTTAACTTATAAGTTAATCAGTTTTTTTAATTGTTTGGTAAACTTGTAAAAAGGTGCTTATTTGAGATGCAGAATCTATTTTTAGGTAAAAATCAGAAAATGGACTCGCCCTGTTTTCAAAATAAGCTAACTATGTCTATAACACAGCTCTATAAAACACACAATAAAGCTCACCTGAATAAAAAGATGATAGAGGAACACATTTTCATAATACAAAAATGGAGAGTTCGATGGTAAAAAGACGGAGATACTAATTCATGGTATTTCCATAACCCCCCAAAGGAAAAAAACACACTAGATTATCGATCTTCAAAATTAGGGATATCCATAACAAATGGACCCAGAGTCACAGGAAACATAGGACATGGTGCGCGGTGGATTTTTTCAGATGAACAATCAGATCCAATAGGCAGCAACATGGCTTTTCTACTGGAAACGATCATTTCAGAAGTACAAAACCTGGCCGTGATCAATCTTTAAACTCAACCCATCTTCAACCCCAATCCCCGATGACTTCCTTGGAGTCTTTTTTTTTTTAAGAAGCACATGTAATATTATTAAAAGTGATATATGGTCAACTATGCTCCATTTTCTGTCAGGATCACTTATACCGAGATCGGTAGGTTGCAACCTAATACTCCTTAATCCTTGATCCTCAAAATACAAACCCCATCTTCATTCTTAGAATTCCGCCCAATCAGTCTCTCCAATTTCATTGATAAACTTATGACTAAAATTCCAGTTGAAAGAATTAAACCAGTGATGCTGAGGAACAATAGACTTAAAAAATAGAATCAAATAAGGATATCAATGTTAATATTCTTTTATTGAAAGAAGCTATAAGACTACTCGATAAAAAATAGGAGAATCTCCACATAGTGAAAGCTTTCAATAGAGTCTCTTGGTCACCCCTTAATACTTGAGAAAATTCTTTGTTTGGTGCTACACTAATATGCATGGGATGCAAATGGTGAAGACTCATTTCAGCAAATACGACTTCAGGTAATTTATATATTTTTTAAAATTAAAATCAGAGGGCGCATTTACCAAATGCGCTCTCTTTATTATTTTTTCTGGAAAATCATTGAATTCAATAACAAAAAAAGAGAATAAATTGAGTGCGCATTTACAAAATGCGTCCTCGTCAAATTTTAATTATTAATCAATTTACCTTCGACCCATGTTCTTCAAATATTTTATTACTAATACGTACATTTCTACCTATCCGTATAGGAATAAATTCATATTTTTCATTCCAAAGTTCATGCTCATTTTGTTATTAAAATCGTCGTCCAATTAAATAAAAACATAATATGACTGCTATTTTATTCTTTCACAATCAACTTAATTATTATCGAGCAAAGTATATAATTTAAATTTCTTACACACAACTCTATCTCAATAATATATAAATACATATATGTATATATATATATATATATATATTCATTTTTTAAATTTTTTTGATACATATTTGTCAATTTTTGTATCAATATTAATCACTTGGAAGGTTATAATATTTCCGTCCACTTATTGAATTCGTACAATATTTTTTTCCAATTTAACCTTACTTCAACATTGCAGACGATTAATCAAAAAAATAAAATCACAGCGTCCTCTC
Organism: Rubia tinctorum; assembly: GCA_032355605.1. Taxonomy (NCBI): domain Eukaryota; kingdom Viridiplantae; phylum Streptophyta; class Magnoliopsida; order Gentianales; family Rubiaceae; genus Rubia; species Rubia tinctorum. The sequence continues at coordinate 3,076 of JAULKM010038356.1, forward strand.
TTTATTTTATATAATATTAGCATTAAAAGCAATTCTGCAACAAACCTAAATCCTAAAAACTCGGACCTAAATATTCCACTTCTCCCAAATCATAAAACACTCTGTTGCCGATTCATCGAAAATCTTAATGCCGTAGTATTTTTATTCCAAATTTTAAAATTAATAATATTATTAAAAACGAGTTCATATGAAAATTATTTTTTTATTTAAATTCGACCCATATACAACTCAAAAAATAATATTATAATATTTTTATACAAATAATAATTAAAATATTATATATGTTTAAGTCCGTCTCTTGAAAGACGGTCTTTCCATAAGTTATGGAAATATCAAGGTTTAAACTGTAAATTTGAAGAAATCAAAATAAAATTTTTGAGTTGGATTAATCGGGTCATAAACCTATCACTCCTACATGTTGCATAATAAAATTTTAATATTTCAACTAAAACCTTTTACCTTTCAATAATTTTAATTCAACTCCGTCTTTTCATATGCCTATGGAAAGACGTTTTTTCCCAAGACTTTGCCTATATGTTTTTAAAATAATTATAAAGTATAATTAAATTACAATAATATATAAAATAGTTATATTATATAAAATAATACCATTTTTATTTATAATATAAAAATAATATATTTATATTAAAGTATTTTAAAAATAATATTACTAAAAAATGAGTTCATATGAAAGTTATATTTTAATTTAAATTCGACTCATATACAACTCGAAAAATAATATTATAATATTTTATACAAATAATAATTAAAATATTATATTTTTCAAAATAATTATAAAGTATAATTCAATTACAATAGTTTATAAAATAGTAATATTTATATAAAATAATATCACTTTTATTTATAATATAAAATAATAAATTACTGATTTTATAGGAAAATAATATATATTTATATTAAAATATTATGAATTCCAATTTATTTTTTAAAACCAAATATTTCACTTTTCCCAAATCATAAAACACGGACCCAAATTCAAAAATCTGTTCTGTTTCCACAACTTGTTGCCGATTCATCAAAAATCTTAGTGCCGGTAGTATTTTTATCCCAAATTTAAGAAATAATAATATTATTAAAAATGAATTCATATGAAAATTATATTTTTATTTAATGTTATAATATTTTTATACAAATAATAATTAAAATATTTTTTTTAAAAAATAATTATAAATTATAATTCAATTATACATTTATATAAAATAATATCATTTTATGTATAATATAATAAATTATTGATTTTATAAGAAAATAATATATATTTATATGAAAATATTAAAACTTATTTTTTAAAATTTTATTGACAGAAATAATTAAGGCAATAAAAATAAATAAAAAAGTTGTATTAGAAGACGCATTAGAAATTTTTACTCACATAAATAATTAATAAAATAAAGAAATATTGAATTAGAAATTTTTTTTATAAAGAATTAAATTTATTAGGAATGCGCCATCTCATTGTTTTAATCCAAAAATTCGGGCATAAACTTTTTTTATTTTAAAATTTTCATATTAGATGGTGCATTCACTAAATGCGCCCTTTCTATTTATTTCCATTTTCATGGTTCACACCATTTGCATGTAGGTTTGATTCAATTGGCCCATCAAGAAAGAACTCTTAATACACTGTTGTTAAGATTAGGTTTTTATGGAAATATTGTAAAAAAAAATCATAATGATTAACCTTAATGCAGTTTGGTTCTCAATCCTAATAAAAGGCTCATATGACAGTTTTTCAAACCCTCACGAGGGTTGAAGCAAGAGGATCCACTCTCCCATTTTATTTTTGACATAGTGACAGAGCTCTTAACGAAGAACATTACTTTTTTTCCAAATAGGTAACTTAGATGAGTTCGTCTCTTGAAAGACGGTTTTTCCATGAATTATGGAAAGACCAAGGTTCAAAGTGTAAATTAGAAGAAATCAAGATAAAATTTCCGGGTTGCATGAATCGAGTTAGTAAATTTTATAATTACTACATGTTGCATAATAAAATTTTAATATTGCAACTAAGACTTTTTACCTTTTATTATTGTCATTAAACTCCGTCTTTCCATAAGAATATGGAAAGACGATTTTTCCCAAGACTCAGCTTTCCTTCCCCGATGATACAGTTCTCTTCCTTAAAGGAAATAAAAAGACAACAGGCCACATGCCAAAAGGTAAATTTCACGAAAAGTTCATTTTATTCTGGTAAGCTTACCTCAGTTTAATTAACACAAATTAAGCACATAACTGGTGCTACACTAAATTGCATCAGATGCAAATGGGAAAGTTGCATTCAGAGAATGCGATTTCATTGCGAATATTTTTAAAATTAAAAATAGAAGGCGCAATTACTAAATGCACCCTCTTCAATGTTTTTTTTTATTTTTGCCAGCATCGACAAAAGCATTATTCCGAGGAAGAAGAAGTATGGAAATTGATGTTGAGCGCGCATTTGGTATTCAGTGTTTTATCCGGAAAACACTAGAAGATATAAAAAAGAAAAGAAAATTGAGGTCGCATTTAGTTCATTAAAGGGCATATTTTGTTGAAACCAAGCAGCGGTTTACCCAGAAAACGTGAAACAAATTCGAGTTTTTTGCTTCTTCTTCCCAAGGGCGCTCTGTCCCGCCACCGTGGAAATTAAAGCCTTCCTCTCCGCCGTTCACCGGCCTAAGGCTGTTCCATCCCGGAGCTGTGTCGACGTCCCGCATCGGCGTTCTATCCCGAGAAAAGGTGTGTTTTGTTTAGATCTAGAGTGTTTGGTGTTAGACATTGCTGATTAACGGTGGCCGTCGGTTATAGGTAGCCTCCGCCGGTGAAGGGTGGTTTCCACCGCTCGTTTTTATGGCACTGGTGCTCCGTTTTTGGTTGCGCGTGAAGCGCACGCGCCGCCTCTATATCTCATATGCGACCTCTAAATCTCACGCGCGACCGTTCTCCCCCACGCGCTTCCAGTTTTCATCACGGTGACACGAAAAATTAATTTGCTGGTTGAAGGTAATTGCTTAGTTTTGTAGTAGACATTTTGTCAATGTATGATTTTTTTGCATTTTCCATTGCTTCTCGATGTGTATTTTACATGTTTATGTGTGAATATTGGATTTTATTACGAGTGCTAATGTACGTGTATGATGAGCGTATAAGATTTGTTTGTTTCTAATGTACTTGAGTTTTGTTGTTGAGTATTGACATATGTGGATTGGAAAACCGTGTGTTGAAAGATGTGACATACATATTTGTTGCGAAATATGTGCAATGCAGTTGAGCAATGCAATTTTGGATGTGTACGTTGAATGTTTATGGCCTTTTTTGGATATTATTTTGAGTGCTTATGTGTGGCGTATGATGAAAGTATAAGAATTGTGTGTTTGTAATATAGTTGACTTTTGCTGTTATGTATTGATATCCGTTAACTGTGTGATGAAAGTTGTAGTGTGAATATTTGTTTTGGAATTCTCACAATGCAGTTGTACGATGCATTTGGCGGTGTTCTTGTACAAAGGGGGTCAGATTAAGTATGATTTAAATGTCGCTGTGTATTATGATCCTCCAATAGCTGAGAAGAATGTGATACTGAAGTAGAGGTTAAGTCACTCGCAATTAATTGAATTAATTATGCGACGGTTTACCCTTGAAAGGGAGGGGTTTCAATTGAAAATCTATTATCGTTCTCCCGAGTTGGTTGGTTCATATATACATTATCGATGTTGTAATCTGGAAGATGAAAAGTCCACGGAGAACTTCTTTGACAATGTTGATAGATTGTCGTTGTCCTCTGCTGACGTTTACATTCAAATGGAGAGGATATCAAACTCTTGTGAACGTGTTGGTGATGATGGCCCAGGCACGTTCATGTCGTTGCTGAGCAATGTTCATAACTACAGATAACCTACTTGCCCCACCTACCCGACCCCTGGTTATTGCCAAGGTTTAGGAGCATCTTCTTTTGTTGGAGAGTCGAATCAACCTAGAGCTTATGCCCATCTCGACTGCACCCAGCCGTCCACAAGTGCTGGTGCACATAGCGGGTACCATGAAGAGTTGAACGTCTTTGATGATGATTATGTTGGTGAAATTGGCGACCATGTAGTAGGATATGGTGTTGGTGGTGATGACTGTGTTGCAGGGCAGATTGATGTTGATGATGAGGAAGGGGAAGGTAGGGAACGTGATGCAGAAAGTGAAGATGCTCAATATTTATCATCTGATTCGAATCCAGGGGATGATGACGAGCTAGTAGTGTACACGAACAATGTTCCAACTGCATTCCATCATATGGGGATGGGGAATCCTAATACTACAGCATTCTTTAGGCATTACAGGGGATTTGATGAGGCTGGGTATGACCCAAATGATTGTGGCAGAATACTTCCCAACTATGTGTAAGCGACCAGTGAAGTTAACCTGGGTATGCAATTTCAGAGTAAGCCAGAATCGGTAGAAGCTATTTGTAGGTAGAGTTCGATGAAGAATAGGGAACACTGGGTTTTGGAGAGCAAGTCACGTACATGGTATGCGAAATGTAGGGAAACTGTGGAAGGAAGTGGCAATTGTCACTGGGTTGTCAGAGCCAGCAACAAGTCTGCCCACGGGATGTGGGAGATCACCAAATGGGCAAGCATTCATAATTGTATTGGTGCCAGTCGATCAGATGGCAACATAAACTTGACTTCGCTGATGATCCCTCGTTCTATTTGCCATCAGATTGAAGTCAACCCGTCCTTCACAGTCAAGGATGTACATACGCATGTGCAGAAGGATGTACATGTGACCATTTTGTACAAGAAGGCGTGGTATGGTCGACAAAAGGCAATTGATTTGGTGTTTGGAACCTGGGAGCAATCCTTTGAAAGTTTGCCGACATATATGGATGAGCTGGTCAGGGCTAATCCTACTGCAGTTGTAGATTGGGCAGACATTCCAGATAGAATACATGGTCGCGGATGTAGGAAGTTCAAGTACGTATTCTGGGCATTCGGTCAGGCTATCAAATCCTTTCGCCTTTGCAGACCACTGATCAGTGTTGATGGGACGCATCTGAGAGGTGCGTACAAGGCCACAATGCTAGTCCCCATGAAGTTAATGATTATGTACTGCCAATCGCCTATGCAATAGTCGATGCTGAGACTATTGAGAGCTGGAACTGGTTCATGCTCAAATTGCAACAACATGTGGTAGGTGATGATAGTAGCTCCATATGTATTATATCGAGCTGTCATGATGGGATCCTGAGGGCAATGGCAGATGTGGATGAATGGAGGAAGCCGACAGGATACCATCGATTTTGCTTGAGACATTTTCAGACCAACTTCCTTTCCGCGGATCCAAAGTTTAAAAATGCACATGTGAAGAATATGGTTTGGTAGCTTGGCAGTGCTATAAAAGAACGGAGTTGAAGAGAGTACAAGGAGGAGCTGGAGAAACTCGAACCTGAAGCTTGGCAGTGGTTGGAAAAATATGACAGCAGTAAGTGGCGTCTCACTTTTTATGGATACCACTATTGGGGAATTCTCACAACCAATATATCAGAGAGTTACAACAATTGCTTGAGGCACGCAAGGCATCTTCCGATAACAGCATGCATCAACTTCAATTTCGAAAGAACAGTTCAAATGTTTGCTCAGAGGTTGACGGAAGTGGAAAACTGGAGGTATATTTATAAATTAATGTCACTGGGGAGATGAAGTTTGAGGAGATTGTATATTCTAAATTATTATCATTTTTTAGGTCTGTTTTGCCAAGCAGAATTGGGAAGAAGTTTGAGAAGCAAGACAGTTGGGGGCAGGGACATGTTGTGAACGTGTATAATCAGCGGTTAAAGATTTATAAAGTTCTGACAAGGACCAGAGATGGAAGTTTGGGGGGACGACACTATACTGTAAAATACCCCAGGAAAGAGTGTAGCTGTCATGAATGGAAAATTTTCCATCTGCCTTGTTCTCATGCCTTGGCTGTTTGCAGGAAAAGGCATGATGATCCTATTAACCTTTGTGACATGGCATATCACACGACAACCTTCGTTGCTTAATATAGTGAGGGTTTCGTGCTTGTCAGAGATCACTCACTGTGGCAACCAGCCAACTGGAGGTTTGTCCCCGACATCAAAAAGTTTCAAAATCAAAGGCGTGGCCAATTTGCGAAGAGAAGGATTCAGAATCAGATGGATGAGAGACTGCTGGGTGACCGTAGAGGTGTGCGTGGGCGGTGTTTTAGATATGGTGTTGTTTGTAGTGTGCTTTTGTGTCTTTCATTTGCCTCTCATTTGTATTTTTCTGCACCTTAGGTTATCAAGATATTTTACTTTTGTCCACTTATGTATTTCTCCTACCGATCCCATGTGACCTTGTACGTTACATTCAACTACCTTAAAATTTAAATAGTTTCACTATTGTGCCATGCAACATGTTTAACTAACAATATGGAATGATATGAATTGTTTTATGTTCTAAGTCGTGTGCGGATCAGTGGTAAAAGAAGGAACTAATTGTTGATCACTTTTTCCTTCTGCAGGGATATGTCATGTATCATCCTGGGCCGGTTGATAAGGATTTGATGTATCTTCACGTGGAGCATCGTGCGTGTGCGATGTATACCGGTCAGTTGCAGGATTCAGCGTTGCAAGTGAGATGGTGTGATGGTGCATGTTGGGATGTTGAGATCCCCGATCGTGTGTTGCACTATATCTGTGCTGTCGGCTTCCAGGGCCTGCTCGATTCTGCACCAATTCACATAGACCATTCCCTTATCACAGCGTTGGTAGAGCGCTAGAGACCAGATACACACACTTTCCATCTTCCCATGGGCGAGGCCACGATCACATTGCAGGATGTCGGTGTTCTCTGGGGTCTACCAATCGATGGTACGCCCGTCATAAGTCCAGACATGAGCAAGTTTGCGGCAGAATGGCAGACAATATGCAACGACTTCTTAGGGGCCACACCACTGTTGGAGGTCATTAATGGGGCTCACATCAAATCATCAGGGTTGGCAACCTTGTTGCATAGTGCATTTTCGGATGATGCTATAGAGGTACAATGTCAGCAGCGAGCGAGGGTTTTCATTCTACTGCTGCTTGGTGGAATTCTTATGTCTGACACTTCGGGGTACCGGATCCCTCTCCTCTATTTGACACATATTTGTGCAGGTGCTTATGTGATGCTGCAATTCCAAGTGCAAAGAACATATCAGGACCCCTAGTCCCACTACAGGTAACCTTGCGGGTACAACTCGTCAGTTGGTCACATATTCATATGCTAACCAACGATTAAATTTTCATTGCTCGTATTCCTTCACAGTTGTGGGCGTGGGAGCGAATACTGAGCATCCGTCCTGCATACCAACTTCCCGTGATGGACAACATGAATGCTCTGGGATCCAGGTTCGTATTTAGTCAGTAAAAATGCAATAACTAAACCCTTCTCCTCACTAATAGTAACTAATATTCTGTACTCGTTTCTGCGAGGGCCTAGTATGACTTATCGTGATCACCCATGCATGTGCTAAAAGTGTACCGAGATCAGCTGACATCTCTTTCCGATAGTCAGGTATGACATACTTAGGTTTCTTGAAATCCACGGAAAACGAAGATTTGAAAAACTGTTTCGTGACTACATATTTCATGCATCATTTCATTTAGTTTCTTGTACTTTTATGTCAGTTCATTTGGCAGCCATACATTGAAGATGTCATGCAACATCTCCCGCCTCATTGTACGACTGGTTACCACAACTGGCTGTCGACGGTGAACCTTATTTGCTGGCACATCGTCGAGGGTCATCATGTGTATCGTGTACTCCGGAAGTTTGGCTACATCCAAGCAATAGACATGCAATTGGTGAGTAAGGATGAGCATAAATTGCTTCATTCCAGAGACCGCCGGGGGAGGTCAAATTTAGATTGGAGAATTGTACTGAGCACACATATACATGCGTGGGAACAACGAGCAGAGTTCCAACCCCCGATCTTTGGACCTGCAGATCTATATACACCTGATTGAGAGTACTTGGAGTGGTATGTTCGCAAGACAGTGACCATGATTGATCGGCCAGGGAAGCGCCCAACAGTTCAGGAAGGGTTTCAAGGAGACGCAGCAAGTGCAGAGTATCTGGTATTTATTAGTATCACCATATAACATGTAATTACTACATAAAATTTCTTCATTCGAGCCTGTCTAACATGTTTAGCTCGAACACACAGATGCAGGCCATGTGCAGGGTGCACCTCAAATCCGACGTAAATTTGGGCAGATGTCCCCCACCTTACGCAGACATTATCAGGGACTTACATGAGGAAGCCATAAGTTCTCTAGAACATGTTCATCCACACTCTAGACTGCAGTACTATCACCCACATGCGCCCCCAGGGACCGCCCCCTGGTGTCAGATACGATGGCATCAGAAGCCACCGTACAGCTTCCCCGGGCCGGCAGGGAGGTCGCCGTCGACACTGTACAAATCCTACTGCAAAAATTGGTTCTTCCGACGCCGGACCCTCACATGCTAGTCCAGGCCACAGAGGAAAATCAGCTGTTGGACCCTCACACTCCACCACTACTCCGCCTGACTGTTCAACATACCTTACTCCGTCCACTAGTCATGCTCTTATATCTCCCACTGCTCAATTTCTTACGGGTAGAGTTGCCCACGTGCAACATTATGTTGATGATGAAGCAGTAGAGGACGTGGATGAGGATTCAATGGAGGGCCTTCGCGATGACGACTTACCGGTGTCTACTGATGTGACTATTCCCCGGTGCACATCCCGCACCATACACCCGTCCCCATGCGGAACAGGTGGAAAACTTTGCAGACGGCATCATTAGTACTTTCGACATGTGTTCTTCGAATATTGTATTACTAGAACGTTTAAATACTTATACATATATATTCTTATTTTAAATTTATTTGATACATCTATATCTACATTTGCATCAATATTAATTACTTGGAAGTTTATAATAATTGCAACAAAATGTAATGTTTCCAATGCGTGCACATGTTACTATCTCTCCTCTAGTATCCAAAACATAATGTTGCGCTCAGTTGTGCTCAGAGAGCGCATTCGGTAACAGCCCCTCTTTTATTTTACTCTAAAACTCTGGCCAGAAATTTGAGATCAATAATAATCATATTAGAGGGCGAATTCTATAAATGCGCGCTCTCATTTTTTACTCTAAAATTATGGGGAGAAAATTTTATAAAATATTCATACTTGAGGGCGGATACAGTAAATGCGTCCACTTTTTTTTACTCTTCAATTCCGGCCAGGAAATTTGGCCAACTTTTAAAACAATAAAAAAGGATACTAGAGGGCGCATTCGGTAAACGCGCCCTCTCTTTTATTTAATCTTAAATTCCAACCAGCAAAATTTTAAATAAATTTAAATACTACTTGAGGGGGGCATTTGGTAAATGCACCCTCCTTTTTTAAATCTTAATTTTTGACCAGCAACATTTTTTAAAAAATAAAATTTTTACTTGAGGGCGCATTTGGTAAATGCACACTCCATTTTTTTTAATCTTCAGTTTTACCCGGCAATTTTTTTTAAAAAATAAAATTTTTCTTGAGGGAGCATTTGGTAAATGCACTCTCTTTTCTTTACTCTAAAAATCGGCAAGCCGATTAAAAAAAATCACGATTGATGCGTCCATTTAATACCGTGATTTTGGTACCTTCTTAGACGCATTTTGGTAGACTTTGATGATCTGAAGACCCTATTTTACCTTGAATTCTTATTATTAGAGTCCAGAGCAACTTTATCGCTTTTGTCACTTATAATGAGAATTACATGAGACTAGGTAAATATAGAATTTTTGAAGACCTTGAAGACTCCATTTTGAAGACCATGAAGACTTTTGAAGCCCCGGAGAAAGAAATAAGAGAAGATTACATGAAGACCAAAGGGCAAGTTACTCTGGTCGTCGCGGTGGCGACAGAGGTGTTGCGAGTCGCGACGCTCTGTCTCGAGTCGTGACAAGACCCATCGCGGTTGCGACGGTCACCTGCCCAACATTACTTTTTGGGAATTTTCGTACTATAAATACTCAACTCATTTTCTCTTTCTTCTCCAACTCATTCTCCCGACTTTTTCTGCACTAAAACCATAGGTTCCATTTCTTTTCATCCTTGTTTATCTTTGATTCAATGTTTGAATTTTTTGTGTTAATTAGTATGATTAGTAGTAGCTAAACATAACCTTGGGAGCAATTGATTAGGCTTCCAAGCCCATGTCT
>JAULKM010038375.1:0-13313 GCA_032355605.1 Rubia tinctorum
AACCCTACCCCCCCCCCCCCACACTTGGATGCCCACAATTTCCTTGCTAAATCATCCAACCCAACAAATACAGATGGTCGGGTATTCATTCCTTCAGCATCCGGATCAAGTGACACAGAGAAGGACCTTCATGATGACAAGGTATTCTATAAAATTACCCTTGTCACATATTACGTTACGAAGTATGAGATGGAAAGAATTCAGCATGAAAAGATTTTACTTATTAAGAAATACATTTCACAAACATATAAGTTCTTTTACCCTAAGTATGTGATGGTAATAAAATTAGGTTAATGGTGGTGTGCTAATCATTGTCGATTGGTTATTTCAAAAAGGGAAGCATATATATTACTTGTTCATCTAGGAACGTTGTTTAGGATGTAGATTTATGATGTTGACGGTTGATTTCCTATAAGCATTCATTTTGGATTCCGAATTCATGTCAACGTTGTCGGTTGTGTGAATATATTTGGATGTTGTTACTACGGTGCATTTATTTAGTTGTTGTTAGTTGTGGCAATGTATATGTTGTTAGTTCTCCTAATTTGTCTACTGAAGTAATAGAGCGGTTGCGCGTAGCTCCGGTCAGCGGCCATTTCTAGTTTCGGTCCTCCCAGATGGACGTCACAGGGCGCCTATGCTCAGCTGCTCTCAGGGGCAACAGTTTTGGTTCAGGTTTAGTTTACCCTCATTGAAAACTAATAGAGCAACTTCGGTTAGCGGAAATTCTATTTTCAGCTTTCTCATAAGGACATAATAGAGCGGCTGCGCGCAGCTGCTCTCTTAGGAAGCAACACTATCAAAAGTTTTTTCATCCCTAGCTAGGAACTAATAGAGCGGCTGTGCAATAGAGACAATATCATTTATTTTATTACTTACCCACTAATTGTACCTGCTCTCGTGGTAATGTTTTTTCGGTCTCTTCTTCTAAATTTCAATTCGGTACTTCTATACTTGCATTTTAATTATCCCATTGAAGTTTATGATTGTTTCTGGCGACAGAAATAACTTGATGTTCAAATCTCGTATCAATTATTACTCTTATGAACCAGGCATACTTTTCAATGTGATTGCATTGTTAAAATTATTTTCTTCTCATTTGTTTTTCACAATTCCTTCAACTTACATTTTTTCCCACATGTTTGCTGTTTTCGTGCTCAGATAGGAAAAAAGTGCTTCTTGTATGTTCTGAAGCATAGTGGCCAAAGGGACGCCGCTGCATTTGGTATCTTGCTACCTAAGGATAAGGAAACAGACTTGCCTATCAGGTGGGAGCTAGTTAAGCTTTATGGACATGTGATCATCCGAAGACACCTTTTCCTATTGAACATGAACAATTTGAGTTTATATCTGAGGCCATTGGATATAAGATTCTATGGCCAGGAAAACTAATCGGTGACTTCAACCAAAAAGAGGATTATGAGGTATGATAATTGTATGTTTAAGATCGAAGCGTAGATATCTTTTCAAAAATTGAACTAACCTAATTTATCGTTCAAATGATTACCTAGGAGAACTTGAAGCTACCACCTCGCAACTTGCCAATCGTTCAAGATGGAAGCCGTGAAAAAAACCTTACGCCAAAAACTAATTACATTACCATACTCGCATTAGCAAATACTGATAACCACACTCTCTCCCTATAGGAGGTGGTCTGTGATGAGGAAATGCCTAACGGACTATTCAAAACATGTACTCGGTCGGTGAAAGGGGAGGTCAAAAATTTTCCCTCCCCCCAACAAACACACACACCCTCAAACTTCCATTTCTACTGGCGACTACTGTTTTCAATACTTAACTAACAATTTACCTATCAGTGTGTAGTAAAACAAATTATTACATCGACGGAGATCGGTGAATCAACTCCACCCAACTAGGTTTATAACCATTAACTTTCCATAAGGAATTATTTAACCTTTTGCAAATCCCACCGACCGCTGAATTATATTCCCGTGAAACTCAACTAACTTTCTCATATTGTCAAATAGAATTACATTAGCATGTATCTTGCAAGGGGTCACGGAAGACCAGGAATGCAATGTTGATGTGCAACATATCTATGAATTTATAAGTTCAGCCACCCAAGTATTTGGACCAAATAAAATCCTCCGCATCCCTTTCAGTGCGGCTGTGTTTGGATTCAATGATATCTCCACAACCATTTTTATTGACAAACTGGAATTGTTCATGACCAGCCTAAAAAAAAGACACGAAATGGAGTGGATTAGTGGATCACCACTTAATCTATGGGCATCGTAAGAATGCATGCTCACATTATTATACATGATGCATAACAATTGTTCATTTCTATTTTTTTACAGACACCTATGCGATGGAATGGTTGATCGATGTCACGTCCAGTTTATTTTGGTTGCTTCAGATTCCCTTGCTCAAAATGCCCATCAAAGGCTTGAATACACTGCGAAAGAGGTTTCAACTATCATGTGCCACACACGAGCAAGGATGTACGTCTTCCCGTACAATCGAGAGTAAGTTCAATGCATGTACACGATTAACTAAATTGAGGTATTATTGGTTTCAGAGTTGTTCAACCTCTGCAAGCAGTTGCACCAAGTTGCGCCCATTTCTTCGGTTTTTTTAGCAAAGTTATGCATTAATAACACATCAACTACTTTCTTGTTTGTTTTTGTAGTAGCCATTGGTTTTTAATCGTCTTTGTGCCGGAAAATGAATGAGTATATTGTATCAACTCAATGACTGGGGGAATTGGCAACGTAACAAGTCATGCCTTCAATTGATTCGTTCGTAAGTTGATCAATTTTTTCCCAACTTCAGCAAAATTACACTTGATTAAACTATTATGATCCATATATGTGTGTGTGTGTGTGTGTTCGTATTTATATATTGTTAAAAATATTTTTTCCATTGCTTCTAGGATTGCAATAAAATATTGATTGTACGTCAATCCATATCAGAGTAAAACCTACCCTCCAGATTACATATGGAATGTGATAAGCATCAATGTTCGTATTATCTCATACAATTTTAATTCCTATGTCAATTTCATGTTCCTAACCATTTAAACAAATCATTTTCTATATTAGCACAAGATTCAGCGTAGCACTTGGGAATGTGGATATCATTCCAAGTATTATATGGAAAAAATAGTTAAAGAAGTGCATGAGATTGACATAATTCCGGTATGTTTTCTTACGTAGTTTTTTCCTATGTGTAATGTCTGTTACATGTGGTATATAACATTCAATTTAATACATGCTACAACAATTTCCAGAAGATCGCACACCTTTGGGGAAAGAGAAATTACATAGCATTGCTCTTAGTTGGGTTCGTATTTTCGCAAAAAATATTTGCCCCATTGCATGACTCAATTGCATGTGAAACAAAGAATTGAATCAATTATTAGATAGGTTCAGGTTTATATATATATACCATCACTTAGTATCTCTCTTTATGAAAGGTAAATGTCCCCAATATTTGATACACATGATCTCCATGAAATAATATGTTCTCGTATCTTACGTAGGGTTGTCAACACAATTTTGGCAACCATTGACCACGTTCCTCTACTCCATCACCTAGTAAATTACAAATGATCATATTCAATAGTCTTTTGCAACAAAATTGTTGTTTACATCCGATGAATTGTTAGTGTTGGGAATTTGTGTTGTATAATCTGTGCATCGGTTATTACATTTCACTAAAAATCAAGAATTTGTGGAAATGTTTTTGGTTGTAGCTTGATGTGGCCATAAAATCATTGTTGGACTATTCAACTGTTTGTAGTGAAGTATTAGAGTCGTTGCACGCTGCTGCGATTCTCATCTCAATTCGAGTATTGTGTTTCCCAAATCGAACTGCTAGAGCAGCTGTTTGCAGTTGTTGTCAGTGCCCAATTGCAATTCCAAATCAAAAATCGGTGACAATTTCAACACCGGTTTTCTAAAAATTGGTGCAAATAAAAACCGGTGCTAGATTTTTAATCGGTGCCAATATTGCAACGGTTTTAGAAAATGGGTACTGACAAAAAATCTGGTGCTAAATTTAGCACCGGTTTTTTTATGCTAACAAGAAAACCAGTGCCAATTTAGCACTGGTTTAATAAAATCGGTGCCAAACAAAAAACCTGGTGCTAACCCTAGCACTGATTTTTTTACCGATGAAAACCGATGCCAATTTAGTACCAGTTTTACAAAAATTGGTGCTAAATCTAGCACCGGTTTTTCAAAAGCAGATGAAACACCGGCTACTTAGGCACCAGTTTCTTGGACCCCCAAAAATTGGTGCTAAACTTATGAAAAACTTGTGTTAGAATGTCTGTCTTATGGTAATGGTACTTCCACCTAAAAACCTGAGCTATCTCCGGGTGAGTCATAGAGCGGGTCACACCCCATAAGTGGAATCTCACTATCTTCTCTTCCTACCCATTGGTGTCCCTCGAGACGATTGACAAGAATTCAAGGGTATACCTAGTGTGGGTGGTGGCTGCCACCTTAGTGAAATTCTTGAGCACAATTCTACTCAAGAGTACCTGGACTGGTTCGCAGAGCTTTATTTCCTTGAGGGTCCTCACATCTACAAACTTTGTCTCCTAGATGGGGAATCCATCGAGACATTCCCACCTCTCTTGGTGCTGCTAACAGAGTTTAGTCAGCCCCATGAAAGGTACATTAGCTTTCCTTATCTGTTTATGAGGCATGATGATTTATATAATAACAGACAACGCCAACAATCACCAGTATAAAAACAAAGCTACCTAGCAAACACCCCACTCAAAATATTCTCCCACAATAATCCAACTACCACACTAATAACCCCCAAACTTCAAACATGCAAATATCCAAGAAATTGAAGAAATCCTTGCTTTATAAGTGTGCTGGACTCCTCCTAGATCTGCTTGAAGCAAACTCCAATATCCGTAATAGACCAAAATTTGAGTTTTGGGAGAAAACTCAAAATCTGTCCAAACTAAAATTTTAATTTTCTGGGAAAACCCATGAAATTTATGGGGAAAGTGATCAAGGATATTTGTTGGGATCGGAAAGACAATTATTTTTACATAAATTGGAGCAAAATCATATGAGAATTGAGAAAGTTATGGGGAAAATGGGTTTAAGGGAGAAGAGAGGTAAAAGGAGAAGTGACGAAGAAGGCAGGGCACAAGGGGGGTTTTATTGGGGTTTAGGAGAGTTTTAATTGGGTTATTTAGGTAGGCTAAACGGATCCCTAGGCCAAATCTGTGCTGACATGTGGCGGCACTTGCCAGTGTGTGGATGGCTCATGCAGGCGTGTTCCAACTCGTGTCGGTTCTTGCAAATCTCAAGCTGGAGTGTGGAGCCCCTGTGTTAGTGTGATTCTAGCTCATGCAAGTGCGCAGAGGCCTCGTACTGGTGAGGTGGAGGACTCGTACTAGCATTCTGGAAAATAGGTTTGATGGGTCACTGGAATCACCATCCTTGACACCACCAACAACCACGTCATTATGGAAGGGTCTCCACAATACCTTTGGTTTCCCTTTCACCTTGGAAGAAACATACAAAACATTCCATCTTTCCCAATCGTAGATTCAATTTTTTTGAGTTTGGGAGTAGTAAGGCATTTAGGAGTTGCAAATTCCTTAACCCACTTCTTTCTCCGCTTCACTTTAGTGTGAGATATCGGAAGCAGAGCATCCTTAATCACACTAGAAGATAAATGTTCATCAAGTGTATCATCACAAAGTTCATTCATACAATATAGAGAATGCAAGGTTTCTATATTGGGCAACACCTCATCATCATCAAGAATTTCATTTAGGCATTTAACATCTTCAATCACTCAAGAGCTCTCACACTGAGAAAGTTCGTCACACAAGGTTATACCTTTGTACACAAGAGAAGGATTAGATGGATCATCCTTATATTTATAAATATCAAAACCCACCTTATCAATTTCATCCTAAGTGTTCCTAAATGATCGTATATCTTAGTCCTTGACCTTTTAAGAAAAGGTCTCCCCAATAAAATTGAGGGTGCACCATCATCGTACGCTACGTCAAGAACATAGAAATCTGCCTGAAACACTAAATTTTCTACTCTAACTATTACATCCTTAACTAAACCTTGAGGGATAGCTTGGGAGTGATCGGCTAATTGGACAATTACCCTAGTTTCCTTATGTTCACCTATGTCTAAGTTTTCATAAAAGTAAAAAGGGATAACATTGATAGATGCTCCTAGACCAATCTTGAAATTTTTCACCAATTTACCACCTAAGGAGATAGGAATTGAAAAAATGTCGGGATCATCCCATTTCTTCAGCAAATTTCTATGATTAAGAGTAGCCACTCCCCCTATTTTCAATTTTCTCAACTTTTTAAGTGGTTTGTTTCTCTTTTTAGTGCATGTAACTTTCAAGAATTTAGCATAAGAAGGTACATGCTCAATCAAGTATAAAAATGGAACACTAACCTTAACCTTCTCAAAGATCTTACGAATGTGCTCATCAGTGATAGTCACCTTCGGCCTTTCCCTAAGTGCACTAGGGGAATTGGTGGAAGATTCACCTGCACGTCATGTGTTGGAAGTTCCTTAAAGGTATCCTCCTCTACAACCAATCCATGCTCCTCCAAGTTGGTTTTGTTTCTCTCCATGATCAAGTCGTCTTCTTACAATATTTCCTTCTCGGCCTCATGCACTTCTTCTCGTTCCTTAACTTCAAGGCGTTCACATTCCTTGGATTGATCTTGGGTTGGGAAGGAAGCTTTCAGGACTCTTTGGCCTTAAGTTGGCTCACCAAGGTGGTGAGTTTTCTGACTTGGATTTTAATATTCTTGATGCTTAAAAATGCCCTAGTCCCGAGATCTTCAATCTCACACCTTGTTATCTCCAAAAAACATCTTGCGCCTTAGCCAATTAAGAGATTGCTTCCAATATCTCTTCTTGATCTGACTTTTAGAGTGAGGCGTTGTTGTTGGAAGGCCCTTCTACTCGTGGATAGGGTTGAGGTAGAGCTTGTCCTCCTTGACTGTACCCTAGCACTTGATTCTCCTCGTGCCAATGGAAGTTGTGGTGATCCCGGTATCCCAGGCTGAATGTATTCGCATAGGGGTCTTGCTTTTAGGCTTCTTGGTTCCCACGGAACCCTTGTTGTTTTTGCTCCCTCTCGAATTGTTTCCTATTTCTTCCATTAAATTCCAATGCCTTCACCTCCTTCAAGTCTTCCACCACTTATGGATAAGCATCGGTGTGATGATCGAGACTGGACATACCACAAAGCTTGACTTGTTGAACCATCCTTTTCATGAATTCCTTCATCATAGAAGAAAGATCTTAGACTTGCTCCTTCAGATTGGGAGAATGAGATATCTCATCAATGGTCTTCACTTGAGATCTTATACCGAACTGCCTCATTCCATTGACCATTTCTTCAAATAGTGTCATCGCATCCCTCGGGCTTTTGTTCGTGATTGAACCATTGCATGCGGCATTCACCATTCATATGTCATCATCACAAAACCCCTTGAAGAAAAATTACCAAGTCTCCCTCCTTGAATGGATGATATGGACAGCTTGCCAATAGCCTCTTTAATATTTCCCAATACTCGCAGAGGGATTTATTCGCGAACTGAGAAATATTGGAGAGCTAGTTCTTCAACCCCACAGACTTTGAAGCTAGTAAGTATTTCTCAAGAAATCTGTGCTTCGTGTCCACCACGGAGGTGATACAACCGGGTGGAAAGTAGTACAACCAATCTTTGGCAGCATCTAGAAGTGAGAAGGCAAACGACCACAAATTCTAGTCCTCCTCTGAGACTTTCGACGGCTTCATCTTGGTACAAACTAGATGAAATTCCGACAAGTGTTTGTTCAGATCTTCACTAGTCATTCCATGGAAAGTTGGAAAACACTGGATCATGCCGCTCTTGAGCTCACAAGTAACATTAAGTGGCAAGAGTGGAGTGACAATACATAGAGGTTGATTCTCCAAGTTAAGAGCCATCAACTCCCTAAGTGTGTGGCTATCTTCTGCCATCTTTACAGATTCTTCATCTACAAATATTGGTTCTTGTGAAACCCCTACTCTAGTTCTCCTCCCCCTTCTTCTCCAACTACCTGCGTATTCCGTTAGATGGTGTAAAGTCCTTAAGTTCGTGGAATGGGTATGTACCATAAACTAGGAACCAAACAATACCCAACTAGAAGAAACAATAGTAAAAGAATTAAAGGTACATATATAACTATCACAAAGGCTCAACTACAAAAACCGACAAAAATGTCAACACAAACTACTCAACTAACACGCTATGCAAGTTAACTACTAGACCTTTAAACTAACATCCCCGGCAATGGTGACAAAATATGTCCCGCCCCCTCCTGACATCCCCAATAAATAACCTTTTTATGGGATATCTACTAAACTGATAGGGAACCATCAAATATATAATTTGTAATGTTTCTCCCGTTCCTACTACTATGCTACCAAAAGGGTAGATGGTGGCAAGTTCAGGGTAGTCCACAGAGATGTTAGGAATCTAAGAGCCAACTACACACAGCTGCGATCAACATCGTCAATCCGATCACGTGTCAGGAATAATCAGTGTTGGTAAAAATTCTTTGGGAGGGGGGTTGCTAACAACTACTAAAATGAAATTAATCACGAGAATAAACTATATAAACTAACACTTGGGGAGTATTTGCGTCACATGATTAATGTTGTTTCGATCCTCGATTCCATCACACATAAGAATTATAAATTTATTCTAGTGTTTGTGACACATAATGTGGAAGATGGTAAAAACTTCCCCTTATATGTCACATAAGGGTGCGTGTATAATCTTCCATCAGCCTCATGTCGTTTGTCGCTGCCCATCGGCTAGAATGACTTTTTGCTCAATAAAATGGCACGGGTCATGCTATTTTTCACACCCCGTGGGCTGGTCTTCACTTTTGGAACTTGGAACTGTGCGAACTATGTAAAATGGAACAGTCTGTACCGATACTTAGCCATTTGGGAGTGATTTTTGAGCATTAGTGTCGCAGCCTGCACGGATGTGCACAGTCCGTATAAGGGCTCTTACATACCTCGTGTAAATTTGCACAGGCCGTGCTAGCCACTTTGCATGGACCATGCATGGCTGAGATGGGCTTGTGCAATGTCTCGTTCCGATTGATCGGCCGGCTAGCTGGTTCGGCCGGTTGACACCGTCTTCCGTTCTTGACCTTCTTGAAGTTCAAATCCATCTTTTGTTGGCTCAATTTCATATACTACCATGCTTTGGAGTCTGTGGATTCCAATCTACAACCATCCTTGTGAATGACCTTCGATATCATTTACCATTCATGCGAATGACCTTCAAATATATTCTAC
Source organism: Rubia tinctorum (assembly GCA_032355605.1). NCBI lineage: Eukaryota > Viridiplantae > Streptophyta > Magnoliopsida > Gentianales > Rubiaceae > Rubia > Rubia tinctorum. Next base: position 9,328 of record JAULKM010038375.1, read on the forward strand.
CACCCTCGCGGATGGCCTTCTACAAAATGATGATGAAAAATTACTCACGAGTAGCCTACTTGTAGATCACAAAGGAGAATATAGGTGCTCGTGAATACAAAGTGTCTATTAACCTCATTTAAGACCACAAAACTCTGGATTTAGACAAGAAAACTAATAATGGTCGTCCAAACCCTTTGTCGTTTAAACCTAACTAAAACTAGCAATCAACCCAAGAAAAGTGGATAATAAGTGTACCCAATCACTAGTGGGGTAAGGGGTCATTAAAGGTAGTTATATTGGACCCGAGAAGATACTTTCAAAGTGTCTTCTCTTGTCGCGCCTTTGATCGTCCTGAATTAAAGGCAGTTCCAATAGATTGCTATAAGTGTGTTCGCAAGGAGTTCTCCGCGATGAAGGCGGGATTTTGAAGATTGAGAAAAGCCAAAGAGCCTACAAACACCATCTTTCAGCAACATACCGAACTCGTCTTGCCGATCCACATCCACAGGTGATCTAGAGGACAACTTGGAGTGGCAAATTCCATAGATGTAGTTTTTCATGAATCTTATTAATTTGGTAGTTTTATAATTGGTTTATGGTTCACTTTAAGGATTTTTATTTATGGTTAACTTGTTTGGATTTATATTTGGATTTATAATTGGTTTATCTTTGGATTTGGATATAACGATGGTTGTTTAAATTGGTTGTTTTTGTCTACTTCTCAAACATTACTAGATTGTTGGTTTGTAATAAAACTTAGTTCAAGCAAATACTTAGAACTTGATTCTCAAAACAAAGACAATTACAATCATTGAAACTACTTCTTATGTTTCCTTTTTTCTGAACTTGCTTGGCCCACCTCCTTTTATATGTGACTTTTCCAAATGGGTACATGAAAACCTTAGAAACACAAGACCATAAAACTTTATCCCCCTCACAAGATGAACACACAAGTGGACCATAATGTCAAAGAATGGTGGGGGAAATACATTTTCATCCAGCACAAAACTTCAACAATCATAGACTGCAAACGGTCCAACATCGACACACTAATGTTTTGCAACAAATGGAATTGAAAAATAAACAAATCTTTCTAATGCATAATCTTACATGAGATGGCAAAGACGATCAAATCGCAATGAAATTCAATTCCTGCATTAGATTGTGACAATCATGAGAACCCAACCAGTTTCAACTCCTCAACTAACACACAAGTACTGATGTTGGAAGAATACATGGCTGAAACCTTAACACTCCTAAGTGTCTCACAGAAATATTGTTTCTCCAATTGAGCATAGAATAGCAAGCGGGGGGCAAGAAACAATTATCACCGGAACTGAAAGGGACTAAGTTCTTCTTAATACCCATCTCAACCAAATATAACCGAGCCTTGAGTTTGTTCTTCGTTTTCCAAAGGATATTCAACAAGGTCCCGACCAAAGAATCACACGCATTATTCTCAATGTGCATAACATCGAGACAATGTCTAACGTCCAAATGCTCCCAATAAGGCAATCAGAAAAAATTGGAGCATTTCTTCCAACTCCCATCCACGGGCACTTACGTATTTTTCTCCCAAAAGTCATTGGGAAAATTCTTCTCTGTCTCAAATATCTGAGTGTTTGTTCCCGCAACCAATGCTTTTCTACCATCTACTTTCCCATTGAACCATTTCTTTGTCAAACACCATGGATGATCCACCGGAAGAAACCTACGATGACCTTGATATTCCGTTTTACAATCATGCTTCAATTGGTGGTAATTGGTGTCATTCTCACACATGTGGCATGCAAAGTGGCCTTTAATCTAGTGACCAGAAAAATTACCATATGCGGGAAGATCATTAATAGTACAAAATAACAATCATTTCGATATAAAGTAATCTTCAACACTCCCGTCATATGTCTGCACACCCTCCTTAAATAACATTAACAAATCCTCAACAAGAGGAGAATGATACACATCTATGTCATTACCCGGTTGCTTAGGACCAAAAATCATCACGGATAACAACACATACTTACGTTTCATTGTCAACCATGATGTAAGATAGTAGATAACCAACATAATAGGCAAAGAACTGTATCTACTATGCCCAACCTCAAATGCCAGGGTTCTTTTCCAAACTCGGAGTAAAGAGCGTCAATTTTCCCATTGCTCACCATCTGTCGTATGTCTAATCACATCATCCAAAAGTCAATCCTGCTTCGTGTGCTATCGCAACAATTTTGCATCTTCCTTACAAGCAAATAATGTCTGCATTCGTGGAACAATTGGGAGATACCACATCAATTTCGTCGATGTCTTTTTCCTTGTTTTAGTTGACACGTATGCACCCACCGCAATTCCCCTCCACCTTAAATTTGTATCAAAACTCGACACAAACGCGACATGTTTCTAGATTTTCATCTTCATCCCCCCGATACAACATACAATCATTAGGGAAAGCATGTATTTTTTTTCAAATCCAATCCCATTGGATAGAGAACTTTTTTTAGTACAATCTATCTGGCATCATGTTACATTCGGAGAGCAATTCAAAACTTTCGGTCAATGACTTATCGGTCCACCCAAATTTGACCTTCAAATTCATTATCCTGAGAGTCGCACTGAGTACCAAATTTTTTTGAACCATTGTACAATGACGTCTCTTTGTACACAAGTAAAGCTTGTAATGCCTCGGGTTCACCGTTGAACTCTCTCGCAATATTCTCAACCATTTCATCAAATTCTGCATTCTCATCTAATTCATCTTCCATATTCGTTTTACTCAAGTCAATTGTCCCCGCCGATTATCCAACTTTCCCAATCCATACCCAACGAGTGTAGGAAGTTTGAAATCCCTTCATTATTAGATGTCTCTGCAACATCGTTTCTACAATCTTAACACGGGCATCGGGATTGCAAAACACCATTTTTAGAAGCATTTTCAAACGCTACCGTAAGAAAAGTTTCAATCAATGGCATGTAATTGGGTGATTTTCTATGATCATTACCAATGAGTACATCCCGTTCCATTATCCTAAAAGTCAATTAAAATGCAACCCATTAGTGTTCTCCAAACACAATAATCGTAAAACTAAACACTAGTTAACCTTACTACAAACCCCAATTCAAGATTTATACAATAAACTCTAGTAAAAACAATAATAATTATGCACAATAGAATTTTAGACAACTTACCTTCTCCAATGAATACAATACTCTTCTACGGACTAGGAAAGGGAGAAACCCCTTAAAATTTGATTGTTTGTAAAGTTATAAAGAACTGGACGCATTTTTTTTAATTATACAGAGGGGGTTCTGAATTCGGTACCCACATTTAAAAAATATTACTTCGGAAATTAACGTTCCGAGTTCATAAACTTACCCCCTTAGGTATTTCCGAACTCGGAACAACAAGCGCCTTTTCAAAAATGTAACAAACAAGGCGTTACGGACTTGAAAGCTAATTCATCCTTCATTCCGAACTTGGAACAATACCAAATTAAAGGCAGTTCGACACGACCGCCTTTTATTATATTAAAGGTGGTTTATAACTATAACCGCCTTTGATTAGATCTAATTAAAGGCAGTTATTTTAAAACCGCCTTTATTGAAAAAATAACCGACTTTAAATGGATTTTTGCCTGGCCGACCATGAGTTCGGAACAGGTAAAATAAGGCGGTTCCGCATTTTTTTTTCTTTAACCGCTTCTATCTCCGCATTTAATGACTTGCTCCCTAATAGTTAATACATTGGTTAGCACATGCATAAAGGTGCACATCAACCCAAAAATCTTTTAGTTTAGACCAAATTCCACAGGTTAAGGAAAAAAAACCAACACATATTGAATTGTAATATTGCTCCTTGAGTGTTCGTAAAGTCTTGGCACTACATTCGAATATAAGAGAATTTATGGATTTCGGCATTTCATTATCAAAAATCTACTCCCTCCGGTTCTCTAAGAGTGACACCCTTTCTTTTGGCACAATGATTTATGAATGTAAAATTAGTGGTTGAG
>JAULKM010038386.1:0-13313 GCA_032355605.1 Rubia tinctorum
CATAGATCGTGGTTGGATCAAGTGGTGTTACAGTTGTAGAAGATCCCTGTTTGGCACAGTGATATTGATGCGTGATACACTCCTCTATTCCAAGTGGTCATGATTTTCGCGGGAAGCAAATTAATATCCCCGAGAGCGATGTTACATTTTTTTATTGGATCTCTGATCTGTAATTGTACAGACGATCAGTCTTGTCGACATGTAATTTAGATATCCTTGCAATATATTAGTTATTGATAGAGGCTAGTTATGTTGGATGTCAATTCCACTCATTCTAATCGTTGCCGGACATTTTGGAATGACTGATTTTTTTTTTTATAAAAAAAAGTGAACGTTTACTATCGAACTTATACATGACACATTATATAAAGGATCCAGCAACGGAAAACAAATACTAGTTATTTCTTTAAATTGCAAAACAATAACACGGTAACATAACCTAATTCTTATGTTTCTACAAGAAATTCATTCTGTTTTACTAGCTAACAATTAGTTCATTTGACCTTTAACATTTGATAAAATTAATTTTATTCAGTTCGATTCAATTAAAATACTATTAATAATATATTATAAAAATCATTTTTATTTCGATTTTTCTTGATAATCTACCTCAATTCAAACCTCCATCATAATAGAATAATAGATGAATTAGAATCAGGTTAAGAAATGAAATCTTCTTTTTATTAGGCTTTGTATATATCGTTTTCCATATCTGATTTTACCTTGTATACCCTTTGTACTCTCTATTTATATGAATACACACAGCTACAATTATTTGTGGGTTTTACATTCTATCATGATATCAGCCAGGTCTCTCTAAATATTCCAAAAAAAATTCCAAACTCATTCCCGACCCTTTACCCCGAAATCCTTTGTTCTACATCACCGCCGCTGGTTTCCGCCCACCGCCGCCATCTCCGGTCATCTTCTCATCGTCGTTCCTCTCCGTTTAACTTAGTTTCCCGTCGTTAACCACCAGTCACAATTTCCAACCATTCTCCCGATCGTTGTTTTGCTTCGCTGATCGTCGTCCGATTGGGTTTTCCAGCGACCTCCTCCCTCGTCTTTCGCAACCGGTGCGTAGGTCCTCTTCTCCGGTGTCTTCATTCATCGTTCCCGGCAAGGCAGCGGTAGCAGGAGTCCGGCCAACTGCTCGGCTGCAAGTTGTCAGATCCATGCTCCCGGCTAGCTGCTCCAGAAGCGCGTGAAGCGACGCGCGCATGACCTGGACTTGCGCCTTCTCCCTGCCACGCGTATTGTCACGCGCCAGTAGCACAGACGCTTCCCACCTTCTGGCGCGTGCTGCCACACGTCATTCCAGGTTTTCTTCAGCTTCTTTTCAGCAGTTTAAAAAAATTCTTGTATTATGGTTCTTTTTGATCAACCATGGTGTCAATTGTGTTATGATCTGGGTCATGTTGCTTCTTCTTGCTATAAATTACACAGTGAATGACACCAGTTGTGGTGTTAGTGTTGTAAGAAATCTTGTCACTTTGCCTCGACATGTCTTCATTTGGTCTCTCGAGTTTTCTCTACTGCCTCTTTACCGCATATTCGCTGGATAGTTGATTTTGGCGCGACCAATCACATGACTTCTTCTCAGTCCGCTCTTGAATGCGTAACTCCTTATTCTGGTAACCGTCGTGTTTTTGTTGATAATGGTTCTGCTCTTAACATTACCCATGTTGGTCATTCTCGGGCCTCTGATTCATTATCCCCGTCTGATGTTTTGGTGGTTCCTCATATTACTAAAAATTTGCTGTCTATTAGCAAGTTGACTCGGGATATGAATGTTGTTATTTGTTTTGATGATTCTCCCTTAACTATTTCAAACAAGTCTACTAGAGATGTTATCGGCAAATGCCACCTTGATCGTGGCTTATATGTTTTGGATTATGGTGGTGCTGTTTTCTCTGCTTTTGTTGCATCGAGTGCCTCTGAAGCATCTTTTGAACTTTGGCATAGTCGATTGGGTCATGTGCCTCACCACATCATTTCGTCTTTGAGCAAGTTTGTATATTTGTCTGTTACTAGTTTGTTGCCCAAGCCTCATTTATGTCCCGCTTGTGAGATGGCTAAAGGCAAGCGTATTTCTTTCAGTAAAAATTTAAAACGCGCGCCATGCATACTTGATTTAGTTCATTGTGATCTCTGAGAGCCCTCCCCTGTTGTGGGTTTTACATTCTATCACATCATATGATTCCCTCGCTTGCTCTTTTTGGAAACTAAAACGCACCTTAATATTTAAAAATGACATTAAGCCCTACTAAAAATGTGTCTTAGTGCTAAAGCCCGTGAAACTTTTCATCAACTTCTTTTGTTTTGTTTTGTTCTTTCCTTTTCTCGCTTTGTTTAACTTAATTCCACTTAAATGACTTTTCGCATTTTGCTACTACAAATGATCAGAACAAATGCGAAAGCATGATGACGCACTTTGTGCAATAAAATAAAATAAAGCCAACTCCACTATGTTTCATTTCAATTATTCAAGTTTAAAAGAGTTCCACACTTGGATTATTCAAGAAACCAATATCCTCAAGAAAGTTCTGTTTTAAAAATGACTTGCCTTTCTATCCGAGTCGATGTTTTGGATTAAAGTTACGAAATGACTTTCATAGTCTCATATCATAGGAAGAGAACCTGGTTCAATGAATTTAAACAAAATGATAGATAAGACCATTTTCAATAAGATGCTAGTTTGGAACTCAAGAGGATTAGATAGTTTCACGGACACACTTGAAAAAATGATCAGGATTCATAATGTTCAGATTTTATGCATACTGAAATCTAAACATAAATTACAAAATGAATCTTGGTTTTGATAACCACCACAACTCTGAAAATAACAACATATGGATTATGTGGAAATCTCATTCTAATATCTAGATCCTATCTGAAACTAAGCAGTACACAAAGACATGCATATCTAACTCATGTTTTCCGTCTAATATGTGCACTTACTTCCTGCATGCGTCCACTGATAGAAAGAACGGAAAAATGCTATGGAATGAATTGTTAACACACCAGGATAGCAATAGAATGCTGATGAGAGATTTTAATGCCATGATTTCTCTACAGGAGTAAAAAGGACCTAAAAACCCTAATAGGAATAACGTTAGAAACTTCAAAGAATTTGTAAGTGAAGGTCAACTCACACATATTTTCACAGTGTGGAATACCGAATACTTTTACATGGACAAATGGAAGGAAAGCATCAACAGTAGAGAGGTTAGATAGAGTTCTAACTGACAGTTAATGGCTAGAAAACTTCCCTAATACTCCCTCTGGTTTTCTGTAATTGGCACCAAAGAAATGACACAAGTTTTTTCAAAAAGTAAAACTAGTGGCGGAAATTGCATTCTTTCAAAAAATAATGGTGGAAATTGCATTGGAATGATAAAAAAAAGTAAATTGGGTGGAGAAGAATATTTTAGTATTTACCATAAAGGGGAAGTGCCAAATAAAAAAATGATCCAAAAATGGTAAGTGTGCCAATATTAGAGGACCGGAGGGAGTAACTCTGACCACATACTTAAGAAACACACTTCAGACCACTGTCCCTTACTACTGACAATAGGCAGCAAACTACCATCATCCCCGAAACCCTTCAGATTTCTAGATGTTTGGCTGTCAAGAATGAATTTAAAAAAGGTAATTCAGAATAACCGGGCACAAGAAAATACTGAAAAAGGGATGATAAGATTCTTTCTGAAACCAAAAAGGCTGAAAATAGAACTCTAAAGATGGGGTTCTTGCTTGGAAAAGTGATGATAGAAGAATATTGGATGCTCTATAGGGTTATTTTTAAAGTTGAAATAAAGGGGAGGACGCATTCGAACATGGGGTTTTATTTATTTATTTTATCTGAAATTTAAATTATTATTTTTAAATTTATTAAACTTGCCAATTTTTTTAAAAAATAAAAAATAAAGATGACGCATTCTTGAAATGCATCCTCTATTTTTAATCAATTTTATTTTCTAAAAATTTAAAAAAATGAAGACGATGCTGTCCTCTAATTTTCAATATTTTTTAATTTTTAAAATTTCCAATTTTATTTTAAAATGAACAAAATTCAAGTATTTTTTTATTTTTATTTTCTTATAATTCAGGCATTTTTGCATGAACAAAATTTAATATGTATATGTATATATTTATTTATTTATTCCCAATGGATTAATGAATTAATCATTTCTTGAATAACCTAGCATTATTTTATTTCGAACAACCTAATACTATTTTTTTAAAAAACTCTATATTGCTCCCTAATTATTATCTTCAATGTAATAAATAGAATAGCAGTCATATTAAATATTTATTTAATTTGAGGACGATAATAATAACAAAATATGAATAAATTTCTATATGGTTTGGTAGAAATGTATGTACTATTAATACAATGTTAGTTGAACTTGTATCGAATGTACTAATGACGCCCTCCACAAAGTTTTTCACTTGTTCCACATGGCGGTGGGCGTATGGTGCGGGATGCGCGTCTTCTTACAGGCACATTAGTAGACGCTGCTAAGTCTTCATCTTGAATTCCCTCCGTTAAATCCTCCTCCATATCGTCTTCAGCATCATCATCATTGAAGTGATGTTGAACTTGAGGACCGCTAGATGTATGGAATGGAGCAGTCAAAGACAAATGTGTATGACTACAAGATGGAGTAAGGCATGCAGCAGAATGAACCGGAGAAGTGGTGGAGTGCGAGGGTCCAGCATCGGATGGTTCTTCGTAGGCTGGACTAGCATGTGAAGATTCGTCCTGAGAGAAACCAATGTCAGGAGTATGTCTTGTAGGGCACCTTCGGCGACCACCTTGTCTGCCAGGAGGAGCTGGACGGTGGCTTCTGATTTCATTGTACCTGACATCAGGTGGAGGTCCCTCGGGGTTCACATGTGGCTGATAGTAACGCACTCGAGATGGCTCATGCGCATATTCTAGGACACCTATGCCATCTTCAAGGGTGTCCCTGATAACGTCTGCGTAAGGTGAGGGACATGCGTCCAAATTAATTTTGTTCCTGAGCTGCACCCTGGAAATAGTCTGTTTCTGCACAAATCAGATAAACATGTTAGATACAACGAATTGTTGAAATTGTATTTATTAATAAAATGTTATTGGAAAAAAAAAATTAATGAATACCATATACTCCAAGGTTGCCTCATCTTTGTAAAACCCCCCTGTAACTGTTGGGCACCTTCCTGGACGGTCAATCATTGTCACTGTTCTACGGAGGTACCACTCAATGTATTCCCATTCCGGTGTATATGGATATGCTACTCCGAGGATCGGGGCTACGAAGTCTGCCCGCTGCTCCCACGCCTGAACATGCGTGCTCTGTACAATTCGCCAATCCACATTCGACCTCCCCTGACGGTTTCTTGAATGTAGAGTTTTTTGGACCTCCTTCGGCTCCAACTGCACAGGTACTAGTTGGATGAAGCCGAACTGCCTAAGTACTCGGTGAACATGATGACCCTTGACCATGTGCCAGCAAATGAGATTGACAGTTAACAAGCAGTTGTTCCTACCGGCTGTACAATATGGCGGCAGATGTTGCAGGAGATGTTCAGAGTATGGCTTCCAAATGAACAGCAAAAAAAAGAACAAGTTTAACTTATCTGAAAATCAATAAATTTTGAAGCCACTGTTATAATGGAAACCAAATTATCGTATACCTGACTGTCGTGAAGAACTGTCAGCTGATCACGGTACACATTAAGCACATGCATCGGTGATCGTGATAAATCATACCAGGCTCTCCATATGCGTAGGACATAGTGAATAACATTAGTTATCGTTAGTTAGGAAAATGTAGTGAATAGTTTGTTTTCAGTCACTAAATACAAACTTGGACCCAACAACACTCATATTATTAGTCAGTGGTAGTCGTCCGGTAGGACGAATGGTTGGTATTCTCTCCCATGCCCACAACTGGAAAGTAATAAGAGGCAAGAAAATATAATGTCATATGAAAATGATGTAAAAATTAGAAAACTTAAAATAGCAATGTTACCTGTAGGAGGATAACTGGATTAGATATGGATTTCGCTCGGGGAATTGCCGCGTCACATAAGCTCCTATACAAGTGTGCCAGAATGGCATTCCCCAACTAAAATGATGTGCAACATCTAAGTCCATGATTGGCGACAAGTACATGAGAGGGATCTAATACCCCGAAGTGTCAGACATAAGCATTCCACCAACCAAGAGTAGAATGAATACCCTCGCCAGCTCATGACAATTAATTTATGTGACATTAATAGGAAGTGGACTGTGCAGCACGTCACCCAACCAAGAGGCCTTTATACGATCCCCGTTGATGGCATCTAAGGGGGGTGTTACCCCTAAGAAGTCAGTGTATATGGTCTTCCAATCAACCACCGGCCTTCTCTGGTCAAGACCCTTGATGGGCATATCATCGATCGATAGACCCCAAAGCACACCCACATCCTGCAATGTGACAGTTGCCTCGCCCACCGGAAGATGAAATGTGTGGGTCTTAGGTCTCCAACGCTCGACCAACGTTGTGATTAGCAAATGGTCAATGTGGATTGCCGCTGAATCGAGGAGGCCCTGGAAGCCTACCGCATGAACATAACGCAGTACACCCTCGGGGATCTCGACATCCCAACAGGCCCTATCACAACGTCTAACATGCAATGCCGTATCCTCCAAGTAAATTTCATACAAAAAATCCATACAACATATACAACGTATTTCACAAATTTCTCTTAAAAATTTATCATTTCCCGATAGTACATATTACTCATTGAAAAATATACCCAAAAACAATCTCCGGCGAAGACCCTCTATCGGCGGTGTGCGTGAAATTCACGTGCGTCTGGTCCGGTGGCACGTGATGTTCACGCGAAGTCTTTCGGTTGGCGCATGCGGCACACGCGCTGCTCATCCACCAGCGTTTCGTCCACAAAAAATGCAGTCGAACCCAATGCAAGCTGTAGGCGAAGAAGAAGAAGAATTACGACACAAAAAATAGCCAAACCATCAACAAAAAAAACCCAAGATCTACACATTTAACAAACCTTGGTTAGGGGTCATTTTTCCCAAGATTTTGGAGCTTAATTATCGGTCTTGGAGACTAAGGGAACAGGGGAGGTTATGGCCGAGGCTAAAATGGGGCGGAAATGAGGAGAAAATGAACAGAATTCGGTCGGGAATGAAATGGACGAAGGACATAAATAGGAGCAACACTGCTCTATTCTTGGCTTTAAACAGAACATAGACAACACATTTGCCAAATGCGTTGTATGGATTTTGAAGAAAAAAAATCATGACTTCAATATTTCAGCATAAAAAAAATGGTAAAACACTGAAGACGCATTCTCTGAATGCGCCTTCAAAAATTGACCGGAAAAATAAAACGAAAACTTGACGGCGCATTTGGCAAATGCGTCTTCGTCAGGTCAGAATTTTCAAAAAAAAAACAGAGGACACATTCGCTGAATGCTTCCTCACCATTTGCATCCGTACTTTTGCACCGTAGCACCAAAAAAAGATTTTTTTCCTAAAGATGGAATAAGAAGAGTTTTGGAGATATTCATGCTAATATCAAGAATGCAGAGGAATCTCTCAGATTACAAGAGATTACAGAGTCAAATGGTCCTTTCTAGGTACAGTTTTGAGCAAATTTGGATTCTCGGAATATTTTATTCATTTAATCATCTCCAATATATCATTAACTTTCATAAATTTCAAACACGTAGGTTTCTTCAAAGCAACAAGAGGAATCTCTCCTCTCCTTTTCAATCTCTTTTCTGAAACTTTCTGAACCTTTTTTCTGAACCTTTCTACTTCATGAATAAAAAGCTGACTTATTTCTAATTGCCTGCAAATGCTATACCTATCTCACATCTTAGTTACGCAGATGATACTATTTCATTTTTAAGGCCACTAAAGCTACATTACAAAGAATCAAAGCTTTCCTTAAAATTTTTGAATTAACAAGTGGACAAAAAATAAACTATGACAAGAGTGATTTTTACACGAGTAGGTATGCCACATCAGCCTAGGAAAATCTGATCAGAAAGTATTTTCGAATGAAAAAAGGAACCTTTCCATTTGTATACATTGGCTGACCTATTTACATACTCTCTCTGTTTATTTATTATTGACACGTTTTTCTTTTTGAGTTGTTTCTTTTAGATTGACACACTTTTCATTTTTGGTAAGATTCCTTCAATTTCATTCACTCATTCTACTTTTTACATTCTACATTCAATTTCATCCACTCGTTTTCTTCACCTAAATCCAAACATCTAAACTTATGGTGCCACTTATAAAGAAACAAAAGGAATAGGAAGAACAAAAGTATTACACTTTCAGCCCAGGTTGGAAACGTATGATAAAAAACTTAGCTCTTGGAAAAATAAATGGCTGAGTCGTGCGGAGAGACTAATGTTGATAAAATTAGTGATGTTCGTCATTCCTCAACATCTCTGGATAGTAATGAACCCATCTAAAACAGCACTCTCTAGGCCAAAGAAGAACAATCTGAAACGGGAGACAAAAAGGTATGGAGAAGTCTAAATAATACTCCCTCCGTCCCACTTTAAATTGCTTATTTATTTTTTCACGGTTTTCAATGAGCATGTTTGACCGTAAATATGTCTAGTTACATATAATAATATCGCAAAAAAATTGATATTTGGAAAATAGATGTTAAGACAAATTTAACAATATATCACATGATATATTTACTATTTATATATTAATTTATATTTAGGGTCAAAGTTTGCAAAGTTTGACTCTCAAAAAGTAAATAAGTAATTTAAAGTGAGACGGAAGGAGTATGTGTTTTCCAACCAAACCAAAATGGAATAGGCTTGAGAAATTTTAAGGATATAATTACAGCCTATTCTCTGAACTGTGGTGGAAGTTTCAACTTGGTTTAAGCTCCATGGACACAATTTCTTTGGTCAATTTCACCTAACCAAATAAATTCACAAAATTGGAAAAGAATAATTGCAATAAACACAAGGGTTATACATGGAAATTTGGCTGCCAATTTTTACACTTCCAACTGGACTGGTTTTGATCCCATACACCACCATCTTGTTTCAATCCCTGAAGCCATCCCACTATTGCTCTTTCCATACTTCACAAATCATTTGCCTGCTAACATATTACACTACATCCTCACAGAGAAGGTAGACTAATTTGAAAGCCGGCTTTTAATGGAAAATTCACCTTTAGGTCAGCATATGATGTGGTTAACCAACCAAGCAAAAATCTCAGAAATTTAAAAAAAGGTATGGTATTCTAAACTCCAAAAAAAAAAAAAAATCATGGGGAGATTAGCAAATGCAATTTTATCATTTGATGACATAATTGTGTACTCAAATGTTAGCCTTGCATCCAAATGCCCTTGATGCCACAATCTAGACACCTTATCTCACTGGTTCCATTCATGTAACCTGGCTTTAGAGATGTGAATTTTTTTGATGCCATACTCGGTATTATAGTTCCTCATTTTGATTCTATCTATGAGAGACTAACATACTATTCTCTCTGTACCAATGCAAGTTGCAATTTAAGTGTTCATTTAGTTCAAATTTCTTAACTTCAACCTCAAAATTGAATAGATGTTTAAGTATAAATATTATTGAGAGATGCATTGTTAGATTCTTTTACATATATTTTCATAATATCAACTTTTTTACAAGATTTAATTATCCTTAATAAAATATATTAAGGATCAAACATTTTTTGAGTAAACTGGTGAAAGTCAAAGTGTGCAGCTTGAAATGAGACAGAGGGAGTACTGATCTTTAAATGGTAATACAAAAATACATTCTGCTATAGTTATATTACTTCCATCCTTTATTTATTGGAATCTCTGTGTAAAGTCACGTGGACTTCATTGATTATTATGTTGGCATTTGTGAACTAATGTTCAAAAAGAAAAAACGTTCCACGTTGGTACATACGGAAATATTAGGATTTGATTGATTGAATATTGCATGATATTAGTTTATGGAAATATGAAGAGTATGCAATATTTGATTCAGACGTGGTTGAAGGATATTGGATTTATGGAAAATCCCTACAATTGTGGAATTGAATTTATGGAATATTATGAGATATTTGAGATAAGAAAAATCCCTTTATTTATGGGACTTGGATTGCTTTAGAAACAGATAAGGAATAGGAATATTATGGAGATAATCATGGGAAATTCTGATCTGCTCAAGGGACTATTTACAAGGGAAATCACGGCTGCAATACTCACAAATTTCATTGAGAAAATCTGCACTCAGATTTGTATCTTTCCAAGAGTTCTTGCGAGAGCCAGTATACATATGTTCCAACATACAATGACCTGCTGATTAGTTCCGAATCGTAAACCTTAATTTCTCGGGAGAAGGAGATCCAACATCGACGAATTTCAAGGTCAGAAGGAGTCTGATCAAGGCGAATCGGTAACAAGGGGAGCTTACAAAATCCACACGTTGTAATTAGAAAAGATAAATATAGTTGTATGGTGTACTTTGTACTGTATCTTTCTGATTAGTGGATTTATTCTGAATTGGGCCAGGCCCAACAGATGTAGTGAATTTCACCGAACTGCGTAACCAAGTTGTGTGTACTCGTGTGCTATTTTCTTTACATACTTGGTTAGTTAAGATAGGATGGAACACAAATATAATAATTAAGCTAAAACGGTAAAACCAAAATTTCATTTGGTATAAGATCTTGGTTACTTACTCTTACCTTGGTTGTGTCAAGGAAAGTGTGATTTAGTTTTACCATGGCGACCAAAGAAGAAGCTTCTGTGTCTCGGCCACCACTGCTGGAAGGAACAAACTACAACTATTGGAAGACACACATAAGAGTATTCATAAATTTACTGGATGAACTTGCATGGCACTTTGTTGAAATGAGTGGAATCACCCAACTGAAGATGAAGAATCCAGCTCAAAGGAGAAAGAGGGAGAGTCAAGTTCAAGGAAACTAAAGCTCAAAGATAAATTATCTTGGTCTCCAAATGAATTGAAGGTTTCACTGGAAAATTCAAAAGCATTGAATGCTATCTTCACAGCACTGGATGAAAATTAGTTTAGACTCATCTCTGCAATCAGGCTAAGAAGGCATGGGATATTCTGCAGACTGTACATGAAGGAACCAGTCGTGTACGTGAATCCAAACTACAGATATTGGCTACAAAGTTTGAAGAATTGAAAATGGAGGAGGATGATATGATTGCCACATTCAACATGAAACTCAGAGACATCTCCAATATGGCATATCAACTGGGAAAATTCTACAAGGAATCAAAGTTGGTAAAGAAGACCTTGAGATCACTGCCCAAAAGATTTGCAATGAAGGTTGCAGCAGTACAAGAAGCTAGAGATGTACCCACAATGTCCTTGGATGAGTTAATGAGATCACTACAAACGTATGAGATGACAATGAAAAAGCCTGCAAAGAAAACTAAGAAGGAGTTAGCCTTCAAAGTATCTTCATCATGGGATAACCATGAACCAGATAGTGAGGATGGTATTGAAGAACTTGCTCTCATCACAAAGAATTTCTCAAGGATGCTAAAAATGTGGTGAACAAGAAATCACAAGAAAGAACTTGAGGAAACAAACCTTGTGGACAAAACTTTGGAAATAATTGTAGAATACGCATGGAGCAAGGAAATCAGCAGTTCTCTAAAAATCAAGTGGTGAAGCAAAACAGCCAAAGCGGATTCAATGTAGAGAATGTGAAGGTTTTGGACATATCCAGGTTGGATGTGTTAATCCCCGAAAGAAGCAAGGAAGGTCGTATGTCACCTTATGGAGTGAGGATGAACAAGATGAAGAGAAACTTACAAGTAATTATGCGGCATTTGGAGCAAAAGTTCACGATGATACAGATGGTGTGAGCATATGTTCCAACATAGATAAGACTGTATGTTCCAATATACGTGCTGACGATACCTCCAACGATGATGAAGACTAACCCGTGAGTGATGAAGAGATATACACTGCATATGAAAAAATGTATAACATGTTGCTAAAAGTTATTGGCGTAAACAAATCCCTGAAAATGGAAAAAAAATCAACTGGCTGAGACAGAGAAGGATTTTTTAGTTCAGGTTGGGGAACTTAAGAATGAGATTGAGGAATTGAAATTGAGTCTACATTCTACGACTGAGAGAGCAGAGATGGAAGAAGCAATAATTACCAAGTTAAACATTGGCAAAGCAAAGCTTGATAACATTATGACCATGAGAAAAAAATCTTTGGAGATAGACAAGGAATTGGCTATGATAATTTTTCAACCAATACGGCCAATCTCAAGTTACAGGTTCAAGAGATAAAGAGAAAGGTTATCCGGACTTGACAACAAAAACCTCTTATCTGCAGCTATTGTAAGTATCAAGGCCATATTGAGGAACAGTGTCTCAGATTACACAGAGATATTATGAACGAGCGACAAATGTCTGCATGTTCCAACAAGGTTCATATGGATTTAATGGGTCCAGTCCACACACCAAGTGTGAGTGGTAAGAAGTACATTTTTATGTGTTGATGGCTTTTCTAGATATACTTGGGTGGATTTTCTTAAAGAAAAATATGATACCTTGGACGTGTTTAGAAGTTTGGTGATAAAGTTTCAGATAGAGAAAGGACGTCCGGTAGGAAAGATTGTCAGAATCAGAAGTGATCATGGCAGAAAATTTAAAAATTCTCAATTCAGTGATTTCTGTGATGAACTTGGTATTCAACATGGATTCTCTACATCAATCACTCCACAACAGAATGACATTGTAGAAAGGAATAATAGAACATTCCAAGAGATGGCACGAGTCATGCTTGTCGAAAAAGGAATACACAAAAAATGGTGGGCAGAAACTGTCAATACAGCTTTCTATACAATAAACTGTGCATATCTTTGTCCTTTCGCCAACAAAATATCTTACGAGAATTGGAAGGGCGGGAAGCCAAGCTTATATAATTTTCATGTGTTTGGAACCAAGTGTTATATTCTCAGAGATAGAGATCCACTGGAAAAGTTTGACAGTCATAGTGATGTTGGGATATTTCTGGGGTATTCTGTGAACAACCATACATACCGAGTTTACAATATACAAACACATTCTCTTATGGAGTCTATAAATGTAGTTGTGGATGATTATGATAACAAACAAGGTTCGAGTGACAAAGAAGATGAACCAGATGAGGATCATGTTCTAACACGGAATAATTCACATGATCAGCCAAACTATGTTGGAACATCTGATCAATCAGTAGGCTAACATGAACCTGAAGAGGAAGAGTATGTTGGAACATCC
>JAULKM010038396.1:0-13313 GCA_032355605.1 Rubia tinctorum
CAGGGTCGATCCCACGAGGAGCAAAATCAATAATTCCAATTTTTCTTCCTACTAATTTCTCAAAATATTTTGGTGATACCACCACGCCTTAATTTTAAGAAGGGCTTTCTCACACTAAAATTGCAAATAATAAATCTAAAAATGAGAAATAATATATTTAAATAATATCGGATAAGAATAACTCATACTAGTTACTATTGATCATAGGCACAATAATAAATCAATTCTTACACATCTATCAGTTATAGGGAAGTAGGTACACTTAACTTCTCCAATTCTTTATTACTTTATCGACAGTTAATCAATTATAATTAACTAACTGTTTCTCTTACCAAAATGTCCTAGAAAGTATTTGCTAAACTAGAACACATATTGATAGCATTGAGAATTAAAAGAACACGATATAGCAATTACCCAAGTATTCGCAAGTAGTAATGCACAATTGATTATTCCCTATCTTGCTATTACAATCTTAGCTAGTTAGCTGTTTTTCACAAGATTGTGCCACTTACTAATCCTATCCAACAATTACAGATTGGCGAAAATTAGATAGCTATATTATAAAAACATTCAAGTTGGTCAGACTCAAATATATTATAAATGAACTCAACCTAGAACAATCAAGAACATGCAAAAATCAATTATAAACACAATTAGGTCTCATGATTATAAACTAACATTCGTTATTTTCTACCGATATATAATTTAGCTAATCATAATATTAAACTAAACAAATAAATAATATAAAAATTAAACATGATATGATTAACTAATTAAAAGAAACGAAAACGCAAACCGTGATACTTAGTGTTGGATCAAATTGCATGTGCACGGCAATCGGTGTGTATATTGCCTCCAAATACAACCATGCAGCTAACCCTATTCCAGTACCAAAATAATGGAAAACTAAACCTGAAAGCTAACTCAAAAACAATTAATGTACTGCGCAAATTTCTTCTCCCCCAGAGCCGAAAACAGCTAGCCAAAAAAGTAGACGATTCCCCGCTTCAGTCTTGCGTTGCGTATATATATACACACGCAGACCAAATCAATTACAGTCCCTTTCAAATTTGAATTCTAGTTGTAATCTAATCATATCTTTAAAATATTTCCATATATATCTCTTAAAAAAATTCAATCAGTCCAAATATATCTTCAATCTTTCTGCGAAATTATACTGTCATTTTTCTGCCATAATTGCTTCAAATGCTCCTCAAAAGCACACTTGAGCCCAAACCTGTAATCTGTGACAAATAACACTTAAAGTGCACATTAATCTGGTAAAATTACAATAAATCCCAATAAAATAAACAACATAATTTATACACTGGGAAGATAGGTTTCTGTATATAAGTTCATCTGGCCATGGGACGAAGAATAACGACATTTACAAGGACTGGGAGTTGAAACAGGGGAGGAAGTTGGGCCCTTTGAAGGTACTGTGTGCCAATACATTGAAGGTAGAGGGCCTCTGGTTGGCAGTTTATATTTATGTTTACTGTTCCGGTATTTTTTATTGTGTTCATTTTGCAGTTGTGAGGTTTGGTAGTATGACAGAACCATTGTCTCGTGATCAAGATACATGTGCACCCATCACCCATCATAAGGACAAGTGTGTTTGGGCTGAAAAGGGGGGGAGTTGTGGCCACTAAGTGCAAGACTAGTGAGAGTTAGAGACCTGACGAGGGTTCTTCGAAAATGAGCAAGTTAAAGGATGCTGGAGTGGTACTGGATGTCAGGGATATTCACAAATTTTTCATCATGGTTGGTTCCACTAAGAGGGTATGTTAATTTCCTAATTATTTTATGTCTAGGTTTATCCCTTAATTTACTGATCAAAATGTAACGGTACAAGTTGGTGATGCCTTGACCGACACTGCTCAACGTGGAGTTGGGTATGCTAATAAGGTAAAGGAGTTCAAGCAGAAATTATGGTCGCTAGAATAATCACTGGGAAGGGGGACGACGGGGAATAATGAACAGAAAACAGAGCTGAGCAGCCTACACGTTTTTTTCGAAGTGAAGGATACTGCTAACCTCGCTTTGCGTGAGGAACTTAGAGCTTTGAACAAAGATGGTCTGCTTGTCTAGTCTATCACTGCGTGTTGGTTGATAGACTAATGGGCACAAAGGAATTTTGAGGTTTACTCGGGGATATGTATGTTAAGATGACCGAGGTTCAGAGATGCGAGGCTATGTTTCGGATTTGTAATCAGAACCTAGAATTAACCATAGCTGGGTTGGGAGAGCGGGATGTCTAGGAATGGGCTCTAAGTGGGCTAAGGCTTTTGTGGATGGAGGACTAATCTAGGTTATTCAAGCTGGGGGTGCTACATTTCACCTGATTTGGGAAATAGAAGTGATGGACGTTCTGCCTATGGTTGCGAGGTTGATTAGTGTGCAACTAGTATTGGCATGGTAGGATTAATGGTGAGTCATAGGATGGTACCGCTGCTGAGTCTTTTGGTGTTAGTACGATTGTAGGGAGGGGGATGAGGCTTTCCTAGCAGTTCTCAGACCTCTGATCCTAAGGTAGAATAGTTATGAATTTACTTGGATCGTAATCCTAGTGATAAGTTCGTTGATGTATAACTTTACGGTGTTAAATATTTATCTATATATGTAAGTTTTTAAATAGGCATTTTTATGATGTATAGGTAGGCGACTCATCTATTCCCGAAGAATTTGTTTTGTCATATGTGTTGCCTCAAATGGGTTATAGGAATATACCTCGTGTGAATTAATCTTGCACTGATTTAAATAATAAAGTTTCTATATGCATTTTAGATCTAGACCAAGTTCTTGGGGTTCTTAGTTGTTTAAGAGTCTCGCCTACGTTTGAGGAACGGCTAATGACACTAGGTGGTCGAATGAAAGGACTGTTTTTAAGAATTATTGGTGTTATATCAGGTTGGAAAGTGCAAATGAGAAATAATATTTTTATTTAAATGAATATAAGGCTCATCTTTTTTAGCAAGGTTCTCAAATTCAGAGGTTAAAAAGGGAGTTGAAATCTATTATATGACTTGAAGAAGAGTGGAAAAAGTGTTTGAGTAAGAAATTTCGTGAGAATGATCGGATGGAGGATATCATTTCAAAGCAGGATAATTACTTTGATGATGCTTTTCATTGTATAGAAAATCTGGAGGTTGAATGTCACCTCTTGGCAGGGGGAATTCAGGAATGGAGAGGAGATATAGCGAAGAACGTGAATTCTTAGCTCAACTCCTAACGAAGTATGAGAAATTAGAAAGTCGAGTAGAGGTTATGGAACTATGCTATTTTTGGGAAAATGAGAGCTTTCGAGAACTAGAAGGTTTATTGAATGGGCAGTACAAGGTTAATAGTGACCTTCGTGCCAAAACCAGTAAGACTCTACGCAAGAATCCTAATGCCACTAGGGAATGTTAGAATGATCGTTTTCATATTTTGGAGCAACAGATAGATGGTTTAATACGACACCTAGAGACTTATGCATATTTCGTACACTTAAGAGTATGCAGCAAGGTCGATCAAAATGGGACCTATTGTTGATCGCAAGTCTTACTATGTGGAGCATATGCAATGTGTGGAGGCCGCTGAATCTACACGAGATGAGGTTTAGGATATGGAATTTGGATCCACAAATACAACATGACTATGGATTACCCTAGTTTTTTTATCATGTACTAATTTTGTTCTTATGGATTTATTCTTGACGACTCAAGAATTTTCTAGTTATTGCATATGTTTGTTCCTATGGATCTTGTGGTATTTGTCCAGTGGTTGTGGATATTTTAGATTGGGGTATATATCGAGGGTTTGGTTATATAGGTGATGTTTGTATATTGGGCAGAGAATGGTTAGTGTGTTGCTTATATCGCGATACTAGTGATTTTCCAGGCGCATGCAAATTCGCACCATCCTGACTATCTCTGTATAGTAGGTATGTGAGAAAAGTGTTTTTATAACCCTACCTAATTGACATAAGTGCCAATATAATATTTTGATAACTGAAAGTGCAAATATAACCCTACCTAGTTAATGTAAGTGTCAATATAACCTTTTTGATGGAAAAGTCAATTTTACCCATTTACGAATGTGCTAATATAACCCTATAAGTTTTAAGAATGTGCTGATGTAACCCTATAAGTTTTAATAATGTGTTGATATAACCCTATTAGTGATCTGGCAGTGGTCCAGCGGTGGCCGGTGGTGGTCCGGCGACGGCCGGTGGTGGTCTAGCGGTGGTCCGGTGGTGGTTCGGCGGTGGTCCAACGAACTCAAATTCATATTTAACACTAAGGGTATTTTGGATATTTTATATACAGTCAATGTCGGAAAATGGAAGTCAACACCGAAAATGGAGTCTGAAGGTTATATTGGCACTTACATTAACTAGTTAGGGTTATTTTTGCAACAAAATTATCTGAGGGTTATATTGGCACTTATGTCAAGTAGGTAGGGTTATATTGGTATAGATCCCTAGGTATGTGTTATGTTTAGCTGGTAGGTGGTTTGATAGAGATGATTTGAAGTTCCGCTTGTGTTGTTAGGCTAGTGATTTTCCAGACGTATGTGAAGCCACATTATTCTTTCCATCTTTATGATTGTTTTACATACAAAGGGGGATATGTGTATCCACTTGTATCGTGAGGCTGGTGATTTTCCAGGCATATGCGAAGCCGTGGTATTTTCGCTGCTTTTCTCGTATTGGTTGGTTTATTTCCTACTGAGTGAATCTGTTGGTGATTTTTCTACTTGTGTCACGTCTAATAGGTTAGAGGTTGTTGTATAAAAGTGATCAATTTTCCAAGGCTAGGATAAGGGATGGATTGGTTGTTTAACTATCAAGCAGTGGTGCAAATAAAGCTCCTCTGACTAATGCTTCTACAGAAGGAGAGCTTGATATGGGATTTTTGTGATAAGGTTTGATCCTTCATTTTTGTGTTCCTTATTTGAAGAAGGAACACCGGTTATTGCTTTTGGGCACTGGTGTGCACAAACATTATCCAGAAAAATACTGTTCATAGCATTGGTCGGAGGACGTACGTGTGCACCACTACTCCATAGCCTTGGCCGGTGTGTCCCCTTCAAAAAAGGATACACAAAATGGGGAATCTAACATTATTTTGGAAACCCCATATCAGGCTCTCCCACTAACACCCTAAACCCTAAACGTTAAACCCTAAACCTAGATGTAGCAAATTAAATATCCTACTGTGTTCTAGAAACTATTTTGTACCTTGAGAATGATGGCATAGGTGTCGATGTATGTTGCAGAACACTTTGTATCAAACTTGACACCACATGTTGTAATGATTGAAGAACCCAGCACCAGATCCGAGATTCCTGAAAGTATGATAGTGAAAAGTATGTACATTGCACTGATACTTTCTGGGGTTTTGAGAATGATTAATATAGTGAGGTAACCAAGGTTCAGAGTTACAGAAGAAGGAGAGTTTTGGGAGAAGAGGGGTATCTCAGTTTTGTGAAATGTGTTTTTCGTATGGTTTTTTCCACTCTTTATGTAGTTGAGGGGATAAGAACTAATACAAGAAGGTTCAATTTCCGTGCAACTTGAAAGTTTTCATGTATCTACAGTTTACATTCTGATTTCGAAAATTACCATTTTTTCCCTATGTGATAAGAATTAGTAGAAAGCAATTCAACTGCCACGCATTCAATGATTTATAATGTGACATACATGTTTTCAATTTGAAAACCTGAACCGATGAACAACTATTTAACCGAGATACATTGGTACATGGAGAGACTTGAATGCATTATAACTGACGACGAATCTCATGACCTATACCGATAAGTCGATATATATTCCAAAATTGGAATATGATACTTATGCATTCCAATTTTTTTAAAAGAAAATCAAATACGTAGAATTTTTTAAATGGATAAATTAATAGTTCAATGTTCATGGTTAGGTAAACCTCATGCGTAAATGAATCCAACTTCATTGTTCCAAATTCATAACAATTGTTCGATATTTTGAGGGTGGATGAATTGCTCATTTTCAAAATCTCCGCCTTCATCAGAATTGGGATGAGTGTGTTGAAAATCATGATTTTTTCAATTTCCATCCCCGCCCAAGTGAAGCAGGTCCGCTATCGGAACTTTGTCCAGTGCCCTTTTACAAAAATGGACATTCATGAAATCTGATCTAGATCACTTGTTCAGATATTGGTGATTATATCAAAAATTTTGAGAAAATTTGGTTTACTTAATATTTAGATTGAGGTTGAACTTGAACATGTGAATGTATATAAAAATAGTTAACATTAATGTTTATGCATACAGGTGAGAGCCATAATTCATGTTGTCCTAACTAAGTTTTCCATGGATGTCCCTGCTTAATCTTTCCTCTCAACTTCCTCTTGGAAACATTTCCATGAGAATTAAAGCAAATCCCTTCATGGTGGTCAATTCTTATTAGAAATATTTACAAACTTGCATCATTATCGGGTAACCGAGAATCATCATTAATATATTTGAGCGGAACATCTTCGTTTCCTAGAATGTAAAAATCCATCAATTTTTCGTCCACAAATTCTGCTTTCCCTTCACCACAATCTCCCAGTTCTTATCTGTAGGATCCTTCACATAAAACACCCGATACTCCCGTTAATCCATTATTAGTGGATCCGTGCAAAATCCTTGTCTCCTACGGTCAACCAAGATAATGGGCCAGGGGTTCCAACTCAGTTCTATTGGTTTCATTTTCCTAATCACACTTGAAAATAAAACCTTTGAAGGTAAAATAATTCAACTCCTATATTTCTGTAAATGTTCCAAAGTAACTTGTTTGAGTGTATCCGTCATCGGGGTTATTCTTGTTCGATACATGTAGCGCCTCAGATATTAGTGACACTCCATTTTTATGAGATACTCTTTTAGCACCTTGATTCCTAATCCTGAAAGTATATCCCCGTTAATGTCCAAACCATCAAAGGAGGTGACACTGGTTAATGGTCACTAAAAACCCACTTTAATTTTTCCGTGTCGTCTCTAATCCTAACAAAGTCTCTATACCAAGACATGAATCCAATTTAGTGACCTTATCTCTGCCATATGAATGTCCACATATGGGAGGACTTCATCATGGTTACAAAGAATGTACAAGTTTGCAGTATTTAGGTCGGCTGCCGACGAACTAAGTAAATGGTTGTGTCGTAAGCCTTGACCCTATGTCCATCCCACGTGCCTTTATTTTGGAACCCCGATGGATTTAAAATCATTCAAGTAGCTCGTACAAAATTCATTAGCCTTTCCCGCCACATACCATTGGATTATACTAACATTCGGTCTTTATCTATTCTTCACAAAACACTTAAATATTTTCATGTATCTTTCAAAGTGATATATCCCTCGAAGGAACACCGGTCCATATAATTTAATTTTTCTAACTAGATGTACAATCAAGTTCACCATTATGTCGAAAAACGAAGGGGGGAAGAGTACATCTCTATTCGACACCGCACCTCCACAACTATAGTTTGAAGTTCATCCAATTTTGCATGGCTTATACACTTAAGACAAATAGACTTTAAAAAAATGTAAAACCTTCTTATGGAGACTCTAATACAATTGGGGAGTATCCCTCGAATGGAGATAACATTTAAATCCTTCATCATGCTATGATAATCATGGGACTGAAGCCTCGCCAATTTCAATTTCTCAATGGACACAAATTTACTTATGTTAGATGAGCATGCGAAAGGAACTTTAATACCCTTCAAGGATTCACAAAACTATTTCTTCTCATCGGTCGCATTGTGTAGCAAGGTGGAGGAAGGAATGTTTTCCCACCCCCACAATTGGCGCTAGATCATGCTTCCCTGGCAAATTCTCCATGTCAAGATGTAACATCAAATCATCCTTCATTGGCCAAAGTGTGTTTAGTAACGTCCCAATGAAGCTATCACAAATGTTGTTCTCTATATGCATCACATTAAGATAGTTCCTCATATCCAGATGCTCCCTGTAAGGTAGTTTGAAGAAAATGAAAAATTTCTTCAAACTTTCTCCGTTAGGAGTTTTCCTCCATTTCTTACCAAAGTCATTGTCAATACATTTTACTTGTTTATAAATCTCCTTTCCCAAAACAGGTTGTGGAGGAAGTTCTTCCATAATATCCCCATTGAAAAACTTTTTAACTCTATGCCACGTGTGATTTACCGCTAAGAACTTTCTATGAACAAGATATACAATTTTCCTACCATTCTCCTGCTGTGTAAAAATAGTATCATTGGCCCAGGCGTGTTTAGCAACGTCCCAATCAAGGTGTCACAAATGTTGTTCTCTGTATGAATCACATTAAGATAATGTCTCACATCCAGATGCTCCTAATAAGGTAGTTTTAATAAAATGAAACATTTATTCTTATTTCCTCAATTCGGTGTTTCCTTCTAATCTTACCAAAGTCATTGTCAATACATTTTACTTGTTCATAAATATCCTCTCCTGTAACATGTTGTGGAGGAAAGCATTCCTCAATATCCCCACTGAACCACTTTTTTGCTTTACGCCTAATGTGATTTATAGGTAAGAACTTTCTATGACTAAGATAAACAGTTTTACTACCATGTTCCTACTATGTAAAACTAGTATTCTTTTCACACAGGACATGCGTAGTGAAATTTCACTGAATATCCATATAAATTTCCATACGTCGGGAAATTGTTAATAGTACAAAACAACACTACTTTTATCTGGAAGCTACCTTCACGGTAACAATCATACGTCTGATTCTCTTTGCACCAAAGCTTTCGAAGGCAGCCAACCAATGGTGCAAGATATACATCAATGCTATTACCCGGTTGTTTAGGCCCTGCATTCATCAATGATAGAAGAACACACTTTGAATTCAATGTTACTGAGAGGGTAGATTTTAAATCACCACCATGATGGTCCACAGATTGTGAGTACTGCTAAAATTTCCAAAAAAAATTCCACCATCGATCGATAGCCCCAGACTCAAGTTTCGTGGTTCATTACTAAAATCTGGGTACTTGTTCTTCCACTGATAACTGTTGAGGTGTGCCAAATAACATCATTCATGGGTTTCAATCTGTGAGCATGCCATGTCAAATATTTTGAATCTTCCTTATTTGCATACAACTATTTTAACCTAAGAATTATTGGGAGGTACTATATAACCTTAGTTGACGTTTGTTTGATAGTATTTATTACAACCTCGTTGTCCACATCAACAATATCAGCCTTTGACTTGTACTGTGGCTCGTTACATACTTTGCAACAATCTCTAATTTTTTCCTCTTTTCCTTGGTAAAACATACAATCATTCGAGCGAGCATGAATCTTTTCCAACTCCATTCTCATGAGACATTGTATTCTCTTAGCAATATAAACACGGTCGGGCATAAGATTGCTGGCCGGGAGCAAATCCTTTACCAACTGCAGCGCTTTTGTCATTTCCTTGTCAGAGTGGCAATCTTTAGATTAAAAATTCATCACGCTAAGGGCCGCACTCAATACAATATGTTTTGATTCCTCAAACAAAGGTGTTTCCTTGTTATTGTACATAGTTTGTTCAACCGCCGATCTACCAACAAAATCCCAAGGTATATCCTCTGCTAAATCAATAAACCGCTCATTATAATCCATAGGATCCAAAGCCTGGTCATCCTCAACATCATCATACACATCCCCAACTTCTTTGTGTCAAATATACCTCGTATACAATCCTTCGAAACCCCTGAATATTAAATGTTCACGCAGACCACGTACCTCTATATAAACATTATTTTTGCAATCTTTACAAGGATAATGGATGTATGAACAATTTTCCATCCTTCCATTGTAAGACAACACATCAATGAAATATTCAACAAGTTGAACATACTTATATGAGGTTCTTAGATTGGCAAAAATTATATTTGCACGGTCCATTAATATTTTCACACCCTACCAGAAAGTATTCAACACATAGTTTTTCTTAATTAATGAATAAACACACAATATACAAATGGAGTGGAATGGAATGGTTAGTACCTCAAATATAAGTTTCACTGACAAGGCTTCGGGAACAATACCTCCAGCACACTTCACAATTATGTGTACCCCTTTCCAAATCTAAGAATTTAAAAAGTATACAGGCTACTTTAGAATTCGGATATTAATTAGAAAACTAAATATTATGTTACATTAATGGCCATATTGTCACCATTGATCTTATTTTTAATGTGATTGACAGAAGGCGTTTTCACAGCCTTCCAATCACACCTATTCCGAATTTAGATGTGTGAATATCCAATGTAAGTTCCTACGTTGATAACGGGGTAAAAATTTACTGCATCCAAGGCGGAATAATTTTAATGAGTTCCTAAGAGAAATAGATAAAGCCGACTTATCTTAGGGAGTCGTAAAACACCACAAAAATTCTAGCTACCGTATCAATCATCTTCCAACTTTAGAATATGTACTAATACACTACATTTGGGAAAATGCATTGTTCATTTTCTCAATCCACGCCGGTTGAGTATCCACAGCCGTTGAACATTACACATTGTGTGGTGGTTAATAAATAATTGCAAAGGATTTGATATTTGCAATTGTGATTCGCGAGATTTGGAATCAAACTACATTTTACAGTATCACAAGTTCTTTAAACGGTGGTTCCAAGCCAGAATTCCATAAATGCTGTGGAACCGAGCCGTTAATGGTTGATTATGCACTAGTGTATTAGCTAATCATATTTTAAAAATAGTGTCTCATAAAATATTGGATAAAACATCCTACGAACTACGGAAAGGATATACTCCTAACATAAAATACTTAAAAGTGTGGGGGTGTCTAGCGAAGGTAGTTTTTCCTACTTTCAAATGTGATAGCATTGGTCCTAAAATTGTGTATGCCATATTTATAGGATATGCTAAAAATAGTGATGCTTATATAACTATGCGGTTATATGATAAATCAATGTGCGAATGTAGAGATTGAATTTTTTGAATGCACATTTTTGTTACAGAATATGAATAATATCTCTCAACGTGCTACCTATTTCTACTAGTTATTCTTATATGCATTCACCTTGCATACGGTATTAATTAAATTAGAAGAAGTCGGGGACGTATAAAGGAAACAAATTTTGGACCTGATTTCGTGACTACTTTTGTGACCGAACTCAAAGATATAGATGAATTAAATGAGTCGGTAGTTTTTCTTCTCCTTCTTGAAGAAGATCGTAAAACTTATGAAGAGGCTATGAAATCTATAGATGCTAGCTTTTGGAAAGAATTAATTAACAATGAACTTGATCCAATAATGACTACTCATAAATGGGACTTATTAGACATGCCTCAAAGATCAAAAGACATAGGTTGTAAATAGATATTTAGAAGAACACTAAGAACTGACGATTTAAGGTAAGACTTGTAATTAAATTCTTTAACCAAAAGTTTGGTGTAGACTTCTTTTATACTTACTCACCTGTAACTAAATTAGCCACAATTTGTGCACCTTTTTCTTTGGCCTCTATTCATAAAATGCTAGTACATCAAATGGATGTTAAAACTAATTTATTTAATGGTGTTCTGGAGAAAAGATATATATGATATAACCCTCTGGTTACACCATAGCAGGCCAAGAAGATAAGGTGTAAGAAGCCATTGTATGGTTTAAAAAAAGCACCAAAGCAATGGTATGAAAAGTTTCATGAAGCCATTCTTAGTTTTGTTTTTATTGTGAATGGTTCCAATGTTTGTGTGTGTTCAAAACTATTTGATTCTAAATGTATGATTATTTGATTCTATGTAGATGACATGTTATGTTTTAGAACTCAAATTGATGCTATTAATGAAACTAAAAGATTCTTGTCCTCTAAATTTGAAATGAAAGATTTAGGGGAGGTTGATGTAATTGTTGGGGTAAAATTTACTAATAAAGATAATGATTTCATTCTATCACAGTCTCACTATGTTGAAAAGATGCTTAGAAAATTTAATAATTTGATGCAGTGCCAGTAAGAACTCCTTATGGCACTACTATTAACTTAAAGAAAAATAAAGTAAGAAGTGAGTCTCAAGGGGAGTATGCTAAAATTAGTAGTAGTTTGATGTTTTTAATAAACTACACTCAGCCTGATATTGCATATCCAGTAATTGTACTTAGAAATGCGCTCACAATCCTAGTGGAGAACATTAGGTTGCCCTTAGATGTTTACTAAAATACCTAAGAGGTAAA
Source organism: Rubia tinctorum (assembly GCA_032355605.1). NCBI lineage: Eukaryota > Viridiplantae > Streptophyta > Magnoliopsida > Gentianales > Rubiaceae > Rubia > Rubia tinctorum. Next base: position 12,199 of record JAULKM010038396.1, read on the forward strand.
ATGGACTCAGGACAGCACCTTCTAGGATACCTAGCTTCTTTAGAAGGTTATTGTGATGCAAGTTGGGTAACCGATAATGATGAAATAAGTTCCACTAGTTGTTATGTTTTTAGCTTAGGAGGAGTTGCTTTCTCATGAAAGTATTTTAAACAAACTTGTATAGCTTGGTTTACTATAAATTCTTAGTTTATAGCTCTAGACTTGGCAGGGTAAGAAGTTGAGTGACTCACTACTGGTTAATGTTCCATTGTAGGGGAAACTCACTCCACCCGTCTCACTTGTATGTGATTCCCAGGCAGCCTTAGGTGTTGTGGGGTAGTATCTGAAGAGTGGAGGAGTTGTTATGATGACACACATGAGTATATTGTGCAGATGTTGACAAAGTATGAGAACCTCATAATGAGGATTGAACACTGGGAGGGTTTAGCTTATTGATGTTGGATTGGTAGGGTTAAGATTGTCGGTGGTCTCGATACCCGGTTTAGCTTCGCTTCATGAAAATTTGATTAAATTGTTAGTAAATATCGGATTTTTTGGGTTGTAACATTATAACTGTGTATTATAGATTATTTAGTAATGATGGAACCTTTCTATAATAGGGATTAGTAATTTATTTATTTTTGTTTGAACATCGATTTTATATCATAACCCTTAATTTGTGAATTTCATGAAACAATTAGTGGTTTACTGGAGGGGTGTAAATGACTGGGGTGAGAGGACTACTGCGGGTGGTTATCTAGTTTTAAAAGGGGTGTGTGAATTGGGGTTAGGGTGTCACAGCGAGAAAGCAGGTTGATTCTCCACTTGTGTCATTGGGCTGGTGATTTTTATGGATATATGTGAAGCTACAAATGGCCATCATGTTTCTGGTGTGTTATTTCAGGTACTTCGATACTGTACAAATGCGCATGTGATTTGCCTACCTGTGTAGCTCGAGTATTGTGGAGTAATTGAGCTTTTTAAGGGTCATGTTTTGCAAAGCGAGATGATTAGTGGTGTGATATGTAAATTAGGGTTTTGTGAATTGTATAGGCTTTGACCTAGGTGGTTTCCTGGTTGGCTAGTGAATATGCGTGGTATGTAGGCACGGTCTTTCCTGTTTCTTTTTGTTGGAA
>JAULKM010038407.1:0-13312 GCA_032355605.1 Rubia tinctorum
CAGGACCTCAAGACTAAAAGAGTCCTTGCAGCAATCAATGAAACAAATGGTCTTTACATTCTTGACAGCCAATCTTTTAAACCAGATACAATACAGCAGAGGATTCATTCAGCTTCAACAAATTCAATGCCTAGACATACAATTGCTTGTAATAGTCATGTAGCTATTTCCCCTAAATTTTGGCATTTCAGATTAGGACATCCCTCTTTAGATGTTCAGAAACACATTAATGTAACCAATGCTATTTCTGATGATGACAATTTCTGTTCTATCTGTCCTTTAGCCAAACAGCATAGATTGCCATTTCCAGTGAGCAATACTGTTTCTGAATCTCCTTTTGTTTTAATTCATATTGATCTATGGGGACCATACAAGGTCAATTCAGTTACAGGATGCAAGTATTTCCTTACAATTGTTGATGATTTTACAAGGTGCACATGGACTTATCTTGTAAAGTTCAAAGATCAAGTTACCTCACTGTTAAAATCCTTCATGTCTATGGTTAAAAACCATTTCAATGTTTCAGTGAAATTTGTCAGATCAGATAATGGTTCTGAATTTGTTAATAATGATTGCTCCAAACTGTTTTCAGATTTAGGTATTGTTCACCAAAAATCATGTCCCTACACTCCTCAACAAAATGGTGTTGTGGAGAGAAAACACAAGCATTTGCTTCAGGTTGCTAGAGCCATTCTGTTCCAATCCAATCTTCCAAACACTTTCTGGGGAGATGCATTACTCACAGCAACATTCCTAATCAACAGATTACCCACACCTATTCTTTCCTGGAAATCCCCCTATGAAATGTTATTTCAGAAGCTGCCTGATTTTAATAATCTCAGGATCTTTGGTTGTCTAGGTTATGTCACAAATACTCAACCTCATAAAGACAAATTTTCTGAAAGAGCATTTCCTTGCATTTTCATAGGATATCCTTCAGGACAAAAGGCCTATAAAATGTTTGATCTCCAAAACAATAGAATTCTGATTTCCAGGGATGTAGTCTTCCATGAATCTATTTTTCCTTACTCTTCCTCTGATCAGTTCTCTTTTCCACTTCCATTCATTGATGATCCTCCTTCCTTTGTCACATCACCATCTTTCAGTTCTCCACCTCCTATTACACCTTCACCACCACCTGAATCATCTGTCAGACACAGTACTAGAGTAATTAGAGCACCTGTTTGGACAAAAGATTTTGTGTCTTCTGCTTTTCACTCCACATCACAGCCTCAGTCCATTATTCCTGCACATTTTGCTTGTTCTTCACAGGTTCAAGAACCTTCCAATTATCATCAGGCAAAGCATTCACCTGATTGGATCCAGGCAATGAGAGAGGAGTTGGCAGCTCTTGAGCAGAATCATACCTGGGACTTAGTCAGATTGCCACCTGGCAAGAAGGCTATAGGCTCAAAATGGGTATACAGGATAAAATATAATGCTGATGGATCACTGTCTAAATACAAGGCCAGGCTAGTAGCAAAGGGGTTTAATCAGATTGAAGGGATAGACTTCTTTGAGGTTTTCTCACCTGTTGCAAAGGCTGTCACCATAAGAATGTTGCTAGCTATCAGTTCAGCCTCAGGATGGCATATTCATCAGCTGGATATTAATAATGCATTTTTACATGGGTACCTTGATGAAGAGGTATACATGAAGCTGCCAGATGGATACTCAGTTCCTGATACACAAATGGTTTGTAAACTCACCAAAAGCTTGTATGGCCTCAAACAAGCATCAAGGCAATGGAACAAAGAATTCACTCAGCATCTGCTCAGCCTAGGCTTTGATCAGTCTCATCATGATCACTGTCTCTTTCTAAAATATACTGCCACATATACACTGGCCCTGGTTGTTTATGTAGATGATGTCCTGATCATGGGAAATTCACTTGCTGCTATTCAAATGATCAAAGACTCTTTGCATCAAAAATTCACTATTAAGGATCTAGGGGCTGCTCACTATTTCCTAGGTTTGGAACTGCTCAGATCACCTTCAGGCCTGCATCTACACCAGAGCAAATATATTCAAGACATTGTGTCAGATTGTGGAATGACACACTGCAAAGCATCCTCCACACCTTTTCCATCCTCCTGGCTTGTGCATGATGAGACTTCTCCTCTCATGACTGATCCTAGTGTGTTCAGAAGATTGATTGGCAGGTTACTTTATCTGAACTACACCAGACCAGATGTGACTTTTGCAGTTCATCAACTAAGTCAATTTGTGCAGTCTCCTACCCTTCATCACATGGCTGGAGCTTTAAACATTGTCAGGTACCTTCACCATCATCCAGATCATGGCTTTTTCTATGCCTCCACAAATGATCTTAGGCTTCATGCCTACTGTGATACTGATTGGGCCACCTGCAAGGTTACCAGAAGATCAGTGACTGGATATGTTGTCTTTCTAGGTTCATCTCTCATTTCCTGGAAGTCAAAGAAACAATCAATAGTCTCAAAATCTTCTGCGGAAGCTGAATACAGAAGTCTTTCTATGACTTCCCGCGAGCTTAAATGGATCAGTTATATAGCCAGGGATCTCCGTCTGCAGGTTCACTATCCTATTCCCCTCTTCTGTGATAACCAAGCACCTTTGCATCTCACTGCTAAAAGAACCAAGCATCTGGAAATTGATTGCCATCTGGTTAGGGATTACTATCTTGAGGGTTTTTAGCTTCCTTCTTTTATTAATTCCAGAATGCAGCTTGCCGATGTTCTCACAAAATCCTTACCTCCTGCTCCCTTTCAATCCAATTTGTTCAAGCTCAGCTTTTGTTCTCCATCTGTTGATCTTGAGGAGGGTTCTACTATTTCATCTGTGATGGGTTTTTTTAATATGTTGATAAATTTATGGAACTTCTGTGCAATTATCGAACTACTATTCATGTCACAAAATTTTTAGAATTTTCATTTTTATCCTCTCCTCGTCCTCCCACCAGAATCTGCCTCCTCCTACCGGTGACCGTCTCCGGCCGACAGTTACCCGTGGGATATCCATAAAAAATTTTCCGCTTCACCAAAACCTCTGCCTGAACAGCCGAATCTCGTTGGAATATTTTATTGGCGTCGCGACTAAATCTCACCAACGGAGATAGGGTTTCAGCGCTAGCGATTCTTCCTCCACCGCGAGAGGCATTGTTGTACAAAGCTTTCTCTAGCGAGAGGCATCGAAGGCGGCGGTGTTGTTCGATTGGCTGATTCTGATGCGGCCGCTGTTGCAGGACGCTTCTCCGATGCATTTGAGGCGGCACTGCGATCGACGCGCCGAGGAGACGGTGGAGGCGATTGAAGAGGCAACGACGAATAATTGTAGGCGACGATGGAGCTAGGGTTTTGGCGACAAGGGCGAAGGTGACAGCGGATCTAAGGTTTCATCAACGGAAGAGCTTTTGGAGGCGAGGCAAAGGAGAAGAAGCTCGTGCGTGCATCATTGAAGAAGAAGTATTACCTTAGGCGATGTAACACTTTAGGTGTTATTGTAACATTTTGAACATATTGTAACACTTTTACTAGTATTACCTTAGGCGATGTCACATTAGACCTAATGTAACACTTTTTAAATTTAGGTAACACTTTTCATTAATTACGTAGCACTTTTTAAAGGCTTAAGTAACACTTTTCGAAGGTTTATATATAACACTTTATAAGCTATTGTAAAATTTTAAATAAGTGTTGCAAAGAAAGTGTTACGATAGCTCTAATTTGTAGTGGTGAATGTTGACTGTCAAATAGTAGGTGTACAGATTATGCTAGGACAGAGGAACTATGTAATTTAACAAATGCAATGTATAAGGTAAAAAAAAAATAAGTGGCTTGTCCATTAGGTTATGAGACCTACTCTAAGAGTTCCATTATTCTTGATTCCTTTTTGTCTATAATACAAATTAATAGAAATTGTTTTCTGAAAGTGTAATTCTAACCATATTATTTGATCGAAAGTGCCAAACAAACCATATGAACCTAAATTTGGGTGGAATTTATTGAATTAACTATTATACCTATGTTTTGAAAATAAAAAAAAAGGAAAAAATGTATTGCCCCTGAAAATCCCTCTCTTCTTCTCCCACACTAGAATCCCACACCCTCTGATAATCCCACACTGATCCAGCTATACACAACCCGTGAATAAGGATTTTGTAACTATACGTATCAGGAAGAAAACCACATTTATACATCATATAGAAGAATGACTTCGCGCCATTTACAAAACTCAATTTATATAAACCAGACATGAGATTGTTAAACCAAGCTATACAAAGCCCAGAATCCCGCCGCCGCTACTCCCTCAAAACCCTAACACCACCACCACCTACTCCCGCATCTCCGGAGCAGCCCCAGAGCCACCTCACTCTCTTCTATTCCCAACACCAATTCCCTCCTTTATTCCATTCCCTCCGACTTGCCGATGGTGGTGGAAATCGATGGCGATGGTGGGAGTGGACGGGTTCAAATCGGTGCTGGGGTTGAGGCTTGGCGGGGCTGGGCTGGGCTTTGAGACTCGGTGGTGGGGGTGGGGCGGTGGTGGTGGTGGATGTGAGGTGAAGCAACAGAGTGTGGTGGCGGAGGGTTCGAATCGATTCTAGGGTTGGGGCGTGGCAGGGCTGTGGTGGAGGAAGTTCGTCGGTGAAGGAAGTTCGCAGATGGAGCTAGGATTAGCCTTCTCGTATTCCGTCTCAACCACTGAGTAAATCCAGAATTCATAGTCCAGTTTTGCTCAAGAAATCACAGTCCGGGCTCATGTTGGCCCACACCTCAAGCAAATCCAGCGACCACTGAGTATTCCTTATTAGAAAGCTCCCGGCATTGATAGGAACCCAGCTTTTTTTCTCGTACATCAAATCCAGCTAACCTGGTACAACCATGTTGATTCCGCCATGGTGGCAGAGATGAAGAAGAAGAAACTAGATGTATTTTTGTCAATAAATTTTTAGTTTTAAGATTAGGGTTATTTTAGTCTTTTATAGGTTTAGTCAACGGCAAAAAATGTCAAATCCGGAATAGTGCGGAAAGGTTATATCGGCACATTTGTTGAGAAACGTAGGACTAGAATCGCACTTTTAGATTTTGCAGGGTTAAATTGATACTTTTAGAAAATAATAGAGACGGTTTTGTATTTTACCCAAAATAAAATGAGACCAACCCTATTGATACACTATGTCTCGCAAAAGAAAAAGGAGTTCTACTTCATCACAAAAAACAAATAATTAAACAAGCAAATACCAATGATAAACTTCTGATCCCGCCTATGCGACGTAAACATACAAAGATAAGCAGTGCCGAAACCCTAACAATGGAGGATGCGGACGGATCTGAGACCGGGAAATAGCAAATGAGCAATAGATGTATCATGAATTTCTCCTGTGACTTTATTGAAAATGATTGAATCATATTGAGCAAATTCGTTGAAAATGATTGAATTATACAACGAATGCTTTCCACCTGGAAGACTTTAGGTCAGTAATTGGAAGATGCCTAGTACCATAAGATTACGAACTGGAGGTGGTGGAAGAAAGCAACAGCAGCATCATGGAGATGAATGTGGTGCATCCGCATCACCATATCACGAAAATGCGGTTGTCGCGGATGTTTTGAAGGAGTTAGGGGCCTGATTTAACCGGACCTAATTTGCCCAATTTCTTCAACTGCAATCCGGTTTTTAAAAGTCACTTGTCACGAGACTTTCTTAAATGGAAGAATTTAAGCAGGATTGAATTGTAAATTGGCAAAGAATCAAGAACATATATATATACAAAAAAGAAGAGAGGGAGAGAGATTAGGCTTAGAAATTTTGAAGAAAAGAGAGGATGAACTCTTCAAAAGTTTATACAAATTCTATATCAAAAACTAGCTAACCCTCACAACTAAATATCCAAAACTATATATGCTAATCCCCCCTCAATCCAGTGGCAAAAAATTAGTTATAACAAACTCTAAAACCTCCCCTTTTGTGCTTGATTCTTCTTGGTTGCAACTGTTATAATTTGCTAAAGAAATTAGTTAGCCGAGCTAACTTTTGAGCTGTAACTTTCCATAACAACCAAAGAATTAACTAAAATACCTCAAGCTACCAAATACCATAACTGAAGCAGATTTCGAGCTAAAACTTGAAGGTTGGAAATTGAGTCTGAATTACTAAGTTGTCTTCCCATGAAGCTTCTTTTGGTGGTAAGTTAGACCACTCAATCAGCCATTGCACCCTTTGATTATTTTTAGTTTGGAGCAACCTGTGTTGCAAGATCTTCTTGGGAAACAGTGGCAATGATTCATCCAAATCTTCAGGAGGAAGAACTATTGTGCTGTTTTAAGGGCTGCCAACATGTTGCTTCAGTAATGACACATGAAATACATGATGTATCTTCATGGTGTTTGGAAATTTTAGTTTGTATGCAACTGTTCCAATCTTTTGTAGTATTTTGAAAGGACCAAAGAACTTAAGAGCTAGTATCATATTTACCTGTCCACTGAGTGTCTTTTGTTTAAACTTTTGGATCCTCAGATAAACATAATCTCCCACTGTAAACTCCTTTTCAGCTATCTTCTGATCTGCAAAAAAAATTATCATTTCTTATGCCTTGTGTAAATGTTGTTGCAATAGAGTATTGACAGCATCTCTTTGGTGCATCATATCCTGAGCAACAGGAAACAAAGAATCTGACAATGCTCCAAATGGTAATGTCAATGGTTTAACACCAAATAAGGCCTCACATGGTGTCATTCCAATACTAGAATGGAATATGGTATTATACCATATCTCTGCTGCTCCTAACCAATAACTCTAAGAATCAGGCATATCTCCACAAAAGCATCTCAGAAATGTCTCTAAAACCTGATTGGCTCTCTCAGTTTGTCCATCACTCTGTGAATGGTATGAAGAGCTGAAGTTTAATGAAACTCCCAGCTTAGTGAATAATTATTGCCAAAAGGAACTGAAGAATATCATGTCTCTATCACTGATTATAGAATCAGGTAGACCGTGATGCTTATAAATATTTGAAAAGAATATATCAGCCATTGTTTGAGCAGAGAATGGATTTTCTAGAGCCATAAAATGGCTATACTTTGTTAATCTATAAACAACTACAAAAATAGTGTCTAAGCCCTGGATTATGGTAGTGTTTCCACAAAATCCATTTCGATATCCTTCCATGCCTGTGTGGGAATGGGTAGAGGCTGCAGTAAACTTGGTGGATGACAATGCTCATTTTTGTTTTTCTGACAAATCTCACAATACTAGATAAATTGTATGATATCTTGTCTTATCCCTGGCCAAGTGAATATACTCTTCTAATGGTGGAAGATTGGCCAGAATGACCTCCTATTGCAGAAGCATGCATGGAAGATAAAATGTATTTTCTGCATTCCCATTAGTTCTCATATAAATCTTATTTCCTTTCTTTAAAATGCCTTGTACATATTGATATTCTGATGCCATATCAGTATTAAGTACATCTTATGCAATCAAGTCCTAACTCACCTCATCTTCCTGGTAGCTACTTTCTAACTGTGCAATCCAAGATGGTTGTAGTGTGCTAATGGTACTGAATACCCCTGCATCAGACACATGATGAGGACTGATCACCCGATTTCCTTCATTTGGCTTTCCAAAACACTCTCAGAACCTTCTTCTAAATCATTTTCCTAATTAGTTTGTGTTCCTGATATATCTGGTAATCTAGACAAGGTATCCGCAACTTTATTTTCCACTCCTATTGACTATCAAAATTGTATCCTAACAGCTTTGTGGTCCATTTATGCTTTAAAGCATGGTGTAATGTTTTATCCAATAAATGTTTTAAGGACTGATGATCATTTTTGATAATAAAGTGACTCTTAACCAAGTAGTATCTCCACTTTTTTTACAACCATCACAATTGATAATAGCTCTTTTTATAAGTAGAGAGCCCCCTATTCTTCTGACACATTGTTTTGCTGAGAAATGCAATTGGATGATTATTCTATAGTAGTACAACTCATATCCCCTGATAACTGGCATCAGTATCAATGGTGAAAGGTTGATCAAACTCTGGCATTTTTAACACAGGTGCTGAGGTGTTGGCATTCTTTAGCTTATTAACAACTTCTGTGGCTAGAGGATTCCATTGGAAGGAATTCTTCTTCAACAAATCATGCAATGGACTGCAAATAACTCCAAATAAAGAGAACCTTTTGTAGTATCCTGCTAATCCCAAGAAACCTCTGAGTTCTTTGATAGTTTTGGGAACTGTCGAGTCTTGGATACATTTCACTTTACCTTGATCCATTCTAATTGCCTTAGCTATGATTAGATAACCCAAATATTCAACTTGTGATTTAGCAAAAACACATTTTGACCTCTTTGCTTATAACTGATATTGTTCCATAATATTCAATATAGTTTCCAAGTGTTTCAGATGATCTTCCAATGTTTTGCTATAAACCAAGATGTCATCAAAGAATACAAGCACTGATTTTCTTAACTGATTCTTGAAAACTTTATTCAAGAGTGATTGAAAAGTGGAAGGTGCATTGTATATCCAAATGGCATCACCAGGAATTCAAAATAGCCATGGTGTGTTGAAAAGGCTGTTTTATGTATATCACTTTCATTAACTCTGATCTGATGATAACCGTATCTCAAATCTAACTTGGAATAGAATTTAGAATAATGTAATTCATCTTATAGTTCATCAATAATTGGCATCGGAAACTTATCCTTCACTTTCATATCATTAAATTTCCTATAGTCTATACAAAACCTCCATGAATTATCTTTTTTCTTCACAAGAAGCACCGGTGAAGCAAAAGAACTGTTGTTGTGCCTAACCACCTTATTTTCCAGTAATTCATCGACCTGCTTCTCAATTTCCCCTTCAAAGCATGTGGATATCTATAAGGATTCATCTTGAATGCTCTTGCATCTCCTTTCAAGTTGATTTTGGTGATTAATATGTCTAGCAGGAGGTAATTCATTAGGAGTTTCAAAGACAACATTAAACCTGCTCAGTAACTGGTGAAGTTCCTGATCCCCAACCTCCTTCAGTTTTCTAAAATCCTGCTCATCCCCCATTTTCATCATCCCGCAGTTAGCAATATCATGCATAAGCTGGTTCCTCTGATATTTCTTACTTTCATAATGCCTCATTTGTACACCAGACTTCCGGTTTGCCATATCATAATCATCTACATCATAAAAAGATGTTTGAAACAATATTATTTTCTCCTGTTCAAACAATTGTTTAGCTTCAACTCCTCTAATCAGTTTAAGTACTACAGCTTCATCTTCTCCATGCAAAGTCCATTTACTACCTTTACTAAATAAGGTGATATGATAGTCAACAAAATCAAAAGATATAGGACTGAATAATCTCATCCAGTTAACTCCTAGGATAATATTCATCTCTCACAATGGCATAACCCTCAGATTATACTAGAAATTGTGTTCCTGCACACTCCACTGCACCTTAGGACATATAGTTGCACCATAAATATGATCTCCAGTAGCCACATTCACCACAAATGGTCTAGCTCTACATTCTTCCAAACTAGCAAGTTTCATTATATCAGGATCAATGAAGTTCTCATTACTGCCAGTGTCAAACATAATGCTCACCTTTATGCCCTTTATTCTTATAGTGTTGATATTTCTACTACTTCCAATTGAATTAAGCACAATGTGATCTGAAGGTTCCTCAGTTTCACTAAAATTTTCAGTTTCTTCCACAATCAGAATTCCCTCATCAGTTTCCTCACTTTGTGAGTTTATCCAATTTAGTTGTCTAAACTTACACTAATGCCTTGGCCAATATTTCTCTCCACATTTAAAACACAAATGATTATCTCTTCTAAATTGAATCTCCCGAGGAGAAACTTTTCTTACAGCACCGGAAACATTTTTACTCGCAGTTGGTTTCCACACTACCTACTCCACAGTCTGCCTATTAGACGTATTCTGATTCAGATGATTACTACTCCCTATTATATTCAATCCTTTAGCCTTTCTTCCTAAGAATTCTAGGTGTTGCTCTTGCAGAAAAGCTAATTCAACAGTAGACTTAATAGTTCTCGATTTAAACATTTTCATCATAGGTTTAAGCTTCTCTTTAAGTCCACTCATGAAACTGGATATAAAATATTCTTTAGAAAGTTTTGGATTCTTACCAATCATGAGTGTTTTCAATTCCTCAAGACTCTCCTGGTAATCCCCCACGCTTACTTTTTGGTAGATCTTGTTGAATGATTCCACTGCATTTGTTGTTCCAAGCTCTGAGAATCTAGCAGTCACAGCATCTGCAAAGTCCACCCAGCTTCACTGCTTTTTTGTCAGCTTCTCATTTTGGAACCACACCTCTATTTTCCCCTCCATGTATATCTCCACGGCTTCAACAAGTCCTTGATCAAGAATTTGAAAATAGTTGAAGTACTTAAGGCATCTCCTCAGCCACTCCTTTGGCTTGTCACCATTGAAGTTCACCATCTCAATCCTTGGTTGTAGGAAGTGATAATTTCTTTCAGCTCTCCAAAATTAAGTCGGATCTTTGGTCATCTCTGGTAGCTCATCGCTCCTCCTGGTCGACTCTTTGGTTTTCACAGATCTAGAATGATCTCCGACAGAGTGAACTGATGAATCATAGTTCTGAGTGTCATTCCCCTTGGATAAGCTTCTGATCATGCTTTTCACCTCATTGAGCTGTGCATTTTGTGATTTCAGATCTTCTCCACATACGCTGTGGTCTTTGCCTCGATCTCTAAGCTAATAGCCATGAACTTGGCATCCATTGCACCATACATTGCTTGTCTGAGATCCTGAGACAATTCATTGAACTTGTTCTCTATGTTGTTTTCAAAAGCTTTAAATCTGGTGTTTTCTGCCATTTTTGTTCTGAGGAAAGCTATGCTCTAATACCAAATATCGTAAATGAAAGGATTTAAGTAGGATTGAATTGTAAATTGGCAAAGAATCAAGAACATAAGGACAGAAACGAAGAAAAGAAGAGATTATATTCAAAAAGTTTGAAGAAAATAGAGGATGAACTCTTCAAAAGAGTGTGCAGATTCCATATCAAAAACTAGCTAAACCTCACAACCGAATATCCAAAACTATATATGTTAATCCCTCCTCAATACAGTGGCAGAAAATCAGTTATAACAAACTCTAAAACCTCCTTTTTGTGTTTAATTCTTCTCGGTTGCAACTGCTGCAATTTTCCAAAGAAATCAGTTGGTCGAGCTAACTGTTTGAGTGATAACCTTCCATAACAGCCAAAGAATTTACTAAAATACCCCTCCTATTATGACAGAGACCTTCTCAATTATTATTTTAGCATGCAATTCAATGTAAGAACAAAACAAATTCAACACTTATTCAGCATGATCTTGTTTTTAAAAAAGAATGATATTCGCCTCAACCCCTCTCTCAAAAGCCCTACATTTTATTTAATGTTCTTTTCCCCATATTTTCATTAGGGAGGGATGGAAAAACAATAAATTTTCCAATTAATATACTTTGAATGTTTATGTTATTTAATAAGTATAGATTTTTTTCATAAATTAACATAGTTTTTTGACAAGATAAATTAGATCATTGTATTCATGATTATCACTCGATTTAGTTTTTCCCGTCGATGTACTTTGTCTGGTCTGATTGTACGGATCGTGTATTTTTGATTTCCTTTGCGTTTTTATATTAGGACTTCAATTTAATTAGATAGATTAATTTATGTTTTTGAATGTGTTTATAATTAGGGCAATGTAGATCATGCTTTGGATCAACTGGTCTTACAGTTCTTGAAAATCCCTATTTTACGTAGTGATATTGATGTGTGATGTGCTCCTCTCTGCAAATGGTCATGTTTTTCGTGGGAAACAAGTTAATATTTTGATGGTGATATTAAAGCTAGTTTTTATTGGATCTCTAGAATGTAATGGTACAGGAGTTCAATCTGATTAACGTGTAATTTATATATACTTGCAATTGATTAATTATTTCTAGAAACCGGGTTGAGTTGACTGTGAATTTAACTTGTTATATTCGTCACATGGCGTTTTTCCCATTATCTATATATATATAAAGGCATGATCTCGTTTCCATAATTGTTTTAACTTTATGTGATTCTTTACAAATAAAAATTAATATCATTCTGCATTAACTTCATGAACGTTTGATATTATTTCAGATTTTATCTTTAGAAAAACAAGATTTAATCGATAGAAAAGTAAGCCCTTTTATATTGGGGTAATATACGAATATAACCTTATATAGTTGTAAAAATGTCAATATAACATTTAATTGTTTGAAAGTAAAAAAAAACTCTAACTATTTAATGAAAATGTCAATATAACCTGGTACTTCCGTGTTGACTTTGACGTAGAAGCCGTTAACCGCACTTAAAATGACAAAAATACTCTCGGACCAAGAGTTAAAATTTTGTGGATTATTTTATCCTTACCAACTGTCGTTGCTTTGCCGCTGCTACATGTTGCTGCTCCGCCATTGCGCCACCACCAAAAACCCCAGTCCGCCATTACCACCCCAAAATCTGCCCCCAAACTCTAACCCCACAACCGCCCCAAAACCCTAGTCCTACCGCCGCCTCCAAAATCCTAGCCCTAGTATTTCGCCACCCAACTCCCCCCGAAGCCCGAACGCGAACGTGAGGTCTTTGGCGTTGTGGAGAAGAAGCCTCAGCCCAATCCTCCTCCCCATCCCAAATCGATCGTTAGTGAAGTCACCAGCATTGCGCACGAGAAGAAGAAGAGTAAGGTCGGGGTTTTGGGGCTGGCTGTAGGATGAAGAAGAATACGGTGTTTCAGAGAAGGCGTAGCCTTCACCGGTAATGCACAAGGCCAACCGCAAAGAAGAGAAGAAGAGAAGAAGAGAAGGGTCGCCAGAGTTGGTGAAGGTGGGCGGTTAAAGAAGAACGGGAAGAAGAAGTTGAGGACGGAAGAAGAGAAGAAAGTGAGGGTGGGGGCATAATAGTCATTTCATATTTTCCATATTTTTTCTTATATTTTATAGAGGAGCAAAACAGACTTTTAGTTTTACACTTTCACTGATTAACTAGGGTTATATTAACACTTTCAAATACCATAAGTTATATGTGCACTTATATCATATATGTATGGTTATAAAAACACTTTGAAAAACTAGTTTTACCACTTTAGTTTAACTAGTAATCCTATGTTCCAACGTGATCTAACTTAACCAAGTATGTAAAGTAAATAAACACAAGACACACAACTTGGTTACGCAGTTCAGTGAAATCCACCTACGTCTGCGGGGTCTAGCCCAGTTCAGAATAAATCCACTAATCAGAAAGATATAGTACAAAGTA